>JPJZ01000925.1:0-33043 GCA_000750815.1 Pseudogymnoascus sp. VKM F-4516 (FW-969) | reverse complement strand
GCGGGTATATAACTGGGTTTAAGCGCTTCACCAACTGAGGTAAGGATGACGAGGTAAACAGCACGGTAGATCCACAGCGCAGGCAGGACGATTCCAGTATATACCAACTATGCGAAAGGAGGGGAGAAAGGCAGAGTAAGGAGAAGGGGAAGAATAGGAGAGGAGGAGGAAGTGCGCAAAATCTTTTCCCACCTAGTTTCTTGTCATTGCATTTCGGCCCCGCCATGAAGCATGTCATTATAAAGTAAACGAGCCCGAGCCTACCTAGCTATAAACAGCAAAGCCGGAGAGGGGTGTGGGAGGAGATGGGGGGGAGGAGAGGAGCGGGATGCTTGATTCGGTGGGCGGAGAGGGGAGGAGAGGGGGGACTGACAAGTCAGGAGGAACAGGGCGGCGGGGAGGAGAGGGGCGGATATCTTATCTTGATTATCGTGATATCACGTCATGGACTTCGCGATAAGGAATTGCACACGTGATATAATAATTCACGTGATATTAGTAATATTATCACGTGTAAACGGTTGACTATCACGTGTATTAGCGGCATTTAACATGTGAGTTGTACCTTGGTGCCTTGATGCCTAAGGTAGAAACTTAAATCAGCTAATAATCCTCTAAGGCGGTGTGACGCAGGTGGCTTTTTGGTGGCTTTTTGGTGGCTTACGCACCTTACGCACTGCCAGGTACATGATCCACGTTGGCACATGTCAGCCATGCACTTGGCACTGGATATAGTAAACCCCGCTGTCGAGCATGGTTACCAGCATGAGTCGAGCATGGTTCCTATGGTCAACTATGGTCCAGTACGGTCCTGGATGCAAAGAACCATGCCATTGTATGCAACTAGAAGAATGATATTCCCTGAAATACCTCGAAATACCTCATACTAGACCCTATACTGAAATCCATTCCGAATAGTCGCCGAAATATCTACGCTCCTCCTATTATGTCTAAGGTGTATCTCACGTTACAAACATGCCCAGAAAGAATGGTATTCTTGGCCGCCAACGCCTAGGGACTACACTGTCTCCGAGGCCCACGGATTTGAGTTGATCAGAAACCATGCCTCCAGTCTCTCCCAATCCCAGTCCCAATCTAAAATATTTTGTGCGTTTGTGCGTTCCCATGCGTTCGCATCTATGAAAAATCTAAAGAAAAAATCCCACCCTCCATCATCTCTCATATCCCGTCCCTATGTCCGTCTTAAAACACGGATAAACTCACGTTCTCCCTCAACGCAACGTACTCGCTATCCGCGTACCCGAGCACCTCCCCTACGCTGTCACTATGCAGTCCCTTAATGCGCCCGATCTCCGCGCTACTGTAGTTCACCAACGCACGCCCGACTTCAAGTGGCGTTCCCCGCCAGAGCTGCGGGGGCGGGCTGCTCGTGCGTCTGTGGGTATGGATGGGTAGCGCCGTAATTGGGCCCGAGAGTGGGGTAGACGTAGGCGGCGTCCCTGTCGGCGGGGTTTGCGTATAGGTGTGTGCAAGACCATCACCGGCAGAGGTAGTTGCAGCGGCTGCGCCATCTACAACTGACTCGGTGTCGGTCACACTCCTCGCTGGCGTCACGGGTGTGATGCGCTCCACGACCACTATGCGGACTGCTTCCTGCTGGCCGAACGTTCCGGCGACATCCACGATGCCAACGGGGAGAAGTCCAGCCTTGTTGCTTAGCGCGCGGTGCGCACCTTCGTCGATGTAAATCGTGCCATGCGGGGCGAGGCCGTGGAGGAGCCAGAAGCTGCGGTCGCGAATAGGATGGCGCGACGGGGAGAACCGGGTGTGGGGGGGTCGCAGCGGGAGATTTGATGGATCGAAGGGCGAGGGCGAAGAGCAGCCAGAGCCGCTAAGGGCAGGGGTGTTGAGGGCGGAGAGGGCCGTGAGGGATTTGTTGCGAGGAAGGCCAAGGGATTGCGTGTAAGATACGATAGGGAAGATGTATTGAGGGTGTGCGGAGGAGGCGATGATGGTCGTTACGCCGGCGGATGAGGCGAGGCGGGCGGCAACAATTTTGGTTCCCATGCCGCCAGTGCCGAGGGAAGAGCCGGCGGAGGAGACTGGAATGGTTTAGTTAGGGATCACTGAGGGGAGAGCAACATGACTTACCATCTGCCTGTAGGGCGTCTATGTCGTCGACGACTTCAATGGCCTTAGCGTCGGGATTCGTACGAGGATTCGCAGTGTAAAGGCAGTCGACGTCAGTCATGAGGAAGAGGTAGTCGGCGTGGACCATGGCGGCCGTGATGGCCGACAAGGTGTCGTTGTCACCAAACTTAATTTCGGCTACGGCAAGAGTATCGTTCTCATTGACAATGGGGATCACACCCATGTCCAGGAGCTCGTTAATCGTGTTGACAGCATTGATATATTGTGAGCGCTGGGGTGTCGTGTTAGTGCCATATTCGCAGAGAGCTAGTTGGGGGGTCCCTTACATCGGCAATATCATTGCGGGTAAGCAGGATTTGAGCGATGGGTGTGCGGAGCTGCTCGAAGAGACTGTCCCATAGTCCCATAAGTCTACATTGCCCAATTGCTGCCAGGGCCTGAGAAAAGTCAGAAAAGTCAGAAATTAAAATTGGGTGAGTTGACAGACCTGAATGCGAGGCAGATGCTTTGGTCGTTTCTTGACGTCCATACGCCTCAAGCCAACGCCGATAGCCCCCGAAGAGACGAGAATGACTCTGTGACCATCTTCATGCAGTTTCACAGCAGTCTCGACAATAAGAGACAAGATTGAGAGGAGCGGCTCATGCGTATGCTCATCAACAATCGAGCTCGTGCCTGAGCATTGAGCGTTAATGGGGCTGTAGGCGAAATATGAGTCGACTCACCAAGTTTTATGACAATAGTCAAGGGCTTTGGTCCCTTCATGTTTGCTTCATTGACACTACCATCATCCCCCAGGGGGGTATGTTCTTTTATAGGGAACATTCACAAGGCTGATAAACCGGTTGAATGGAGATCCTCGATGTCGTCGTTTGCCCCCCCACCTATTGTTTGGAGTTTAGTGGTGCGTCCTGTCAGTTCCGAGGATCGCATTCCAGTACCCCACCGAAACCCGGCAGAATACGGCCAACTTTTTTCACACCGCCCTCTAATTCGCGCTCAGCGTGCCAAGACCGGCGACTCGATTGGGGAGTCCGCGTCTAATTAGAAACTCACCAGCGCCGACTAGCTTGACAAAACACACAATGGCATCTCAGACACCCCCGACGCCGCAGGCAGCAGCCAGTGCGACGGAGCGCCCTGCAGTCTCATCCTGGAACCCCAACAACGACCCAGCGAAGACGGGATACGACCCAACGAAGAAATGGGCGAATTACTTCAACGTCCTGATGGGAAAGATGACCCGTGAGGGCCAGGAGGCGTTCCGTGAAGACGTGTACATCCGCAATGAGGAGAGAGACTGCAACAACTGCGACAAGTGGCGGGACTACCTGTTCGAGTACTCACCGACAATCCGATTCATGTCTAAGAACATCGGAGATCTGAATGGCAAGCTGGACCGGAATAATGTGCAGTGCCGCCGTTGTCCTACACGGCGTGTTATTGGAGAGGATGGGAAGGAGCATTCGGTTAGACAGGGGGGTGGGTTTAGTCCGGATCATGGTATTCTGATTTGCGCGAATGAGATGCGGAATCAGGGACATCTGGAGGATACGCTGGCGCATGAGATGGTACATGCTTGGGATCATTTGAGGTGGAAGGTGGACTGGTCTGACTTGCGCCATGCAGCGTGCACAGAGGTAAGATGAGATCTGACGTGGACAGGCCTCGTATTGTGCTGACAGCTACGTAGATTCGAGCATCCAGCTTGAGCGGCGAGTGCAGGTGGACAAGAGAGTTCTTCGTCAGGAACAACTTCACACTCACACAGCAACACCAGAACTGCGTCAGGAACAGAGCTATCAGGTCGGTCATGAACCGCCCAAGCTGCAAGGACGATGTACATGCGACCAAGGTGGTCAACGAAGTTTGGGACTCATGTTTTGCGGATACCCGGCCATTTGACGAGATCTACCGTTAATGTGCCCTGTCACGGCACGTTTCACTTGTACAACAGTTGTTTGTATAGTATATATATGTAGTTATCATTTGCATGGGTAAGCGTAGGCGTTAAGGCTGGAAAACATAGAAACTCCGACTCCAAACATTCATGCATATCATGTCCAATTCCCCTGTCCAGTCCTGTCCTGTCCGATTTGAAACGCCGCCGCCAAACATAATTAGAAGAAAGGAAAGCAATTCGTTATTTATTCCCGGGCTTCAAGGGAAGATTTGCTCCCTGACGATTTCGACTCTCGCTGTGTTGCTCGCTCCCCTTTCACACAGTGCTTGATGATCCAGGGGTGCTGCAGAACCTGATCAAGCGGGATACGCTTCTCTGGGTCGAGAACGAGGAGCTATAAACGTCAGTTGTATTCTAGCAACTAAGTATGCCAAAACTTACCCTCTTAATCAAGTCCTTTGCCTCCGGAGATACAAATGAAGGGACAGTCATGTCTGCTCTCGTAATTCTCCTCTGTGTCATAATCATGGTATCTTCGAACGGTGCCTCTCCAACAAGGAACTCGTACGTCAAGACGCCCAAACTCCACAGATCGACCTTCTCGCCATACCAGTTATCCCCCGACCCGGGCTTGAGCATCTCCGGGGGCAGGTAGTCAAGAGTTCCGCACATCGTCTGGCGGCGGTTGTTGGGCGCGTGCACGCTCCACCCGAAATCCGAAATCTTAATCTCGCCGTGGATACCCATCAGAATATTCTCCGGCTTGATATCTCTGTGGATGACGTGCTTCTTGTGGAGGTACTTGAGCGCCGCAGCCATCTGTGCGATGTAGGCCGCAGCCTTCCACTCCGGGAACCTGGTCTCGCGCCTCAGATGCTTGTACAGCTCGCCCTTGCCAGCAAACTCCAGAATGAGGAAAACTCGCTTGCTGTCGTGGAAGTGGCCGTAGAGCTGTAGGATGTTTGGATGCCGTAAGTTGGACTGGATCTCAATCTCTCGACGAACTTGCTTCTCTACTTTGCCCTGCTGGAGCTCGGACTTATGCAGCACCTTCAGAGCGCAGATGAACCCGGTGCTTCTTTCTCTAGCGAGATATACACGTCCGAATTTACCCTTTCCGAGCGGCCTCCCAATCTCGAACATGCCAAGATGGAACTCCTTCGGCTGGGTTGGCATAACGTAAATTGGCGGTGCTTTCTGCTCTGCTTTGATGAGCTCGTCGGAAGGCCTCGAGGATGTTGATGTGGCCTTGCGGGGGGGTGATGTTGCGCTCGTAGGTGCATTTGACCCTCGCCATTGCGCTGCTTGGGAGGGGACGGTGACTGTTGTTACGGGCGCTGGGTTGTTGTTTGAAAGCGCCATCTTGAGAAGGTTGCCGCCATTTGAATTTTGCGATAGTTGTGACTTTGGAACAACCTACAATATCATTAGAATATATAGATGTAAACATCCCGGTGTACTTACTTTGGACTTGAGGCCCGTCTTCTTAAGACCTTCCCCAGCGTCATTCTCATCGGTCACGGACAAGTGCTCGAACCGAGATTCGAGTCCCCGGCTTGCCATTGTGATAGAGTTATCCCTTTACAGGATTATATCGCTGCAAGTCAACGAGACAATTAACTGCCGTGCGTGGTTGCTTTGGTCGTTTGGCGATACTAGTTGTCGATGTTCTTGAGGTTGTCTGGAGCATTCGAGGGTCAACATAATAACCGGAGCTACGGTGTTGTCAGAGCAACGAGCAAGGGTACTGGCCATCCGACCCCACCAAATAAGGTACTCTATCTATAACCCCACTCCAACTCAAATCTGGGCCAGTGCAGCACCATAAGGTTACGTTCTTTCAGCGACACTTACAGCTTTGAGGTGTACAAATTCCGAAGGAATCGATTTCAAGCGCATCACCTACCCTCCCCTCAAAATGTCGCTCAACGGTCCCATCACAGAGTCGTTCCCGTCGCCCGGTAACCCCAAATCGGCGACCGTCTCCTTCACCCAGCATGGGTGGACGATCAGCACGCGCAAGCTCCCAATCTCCAAGTCCGACGCCATCGACGCCATGGGCGAAAAGCTAGGCATCCCTGTGCCTGAGATGATCTTTGGCGACAACATGGTGTCAGTGGAGAACGTGGAGAAGGGGTGGTGTCTCGAGTTCAACTCGCTCGATGCATTGGACAGAGTGGATAAGACGGATAAGACAATGTTGAAGGTCGCATACTCGCGGGAATGGTCGGAGAGCAGGTAAGACCCTATCCGTGCTTTCCAGGGGCCAAATCTAACCTTTGCAGGGAGAAAACACACGAGGCCATCAAGGAGGTCGTGAAGCCTTTCGACTGGTCATATAGCACGGATTACAAGGGCACTGTAGGAGGTTCATCGCCTACCCCGTTCACACCAGACACGGAGCCGATCCCGATTGAGCTCTTGAAGCGCCCAGATCCGATATTGCACTTCGAGGAGGTGGTGCTGTATGAGAGCGAGCTGGACGACAATGGAATCTCGCTCTACTCGATTAAGCTGAGGGTCATGCCCGAGAGGATGTTGATCCTAGCGAGGAACTTTATGAGATTGGACAATGTGCTTGTGCGCATCCGGGATACGAGGGTCTACATAGACTTCAGGACGAAGAAGGTCACAAGGGAGTACACAGCAACCGAGGAAAAGTTTGATGCCGTTAAGGAGGTAAGTTCTGGTGTTATCTTGTGTGAAAAGTGCCATTCTAACAGAATCAGGCTCTGTTAAAATCCAGGTTGCCCGACGATGTTATAGTAGCAATGCGCGATCCGAACCAGATGGCACCCTACCTGAAGAAGGTTGACCACACCCTTGAGAGTGTCAAGCTCTTTGAAGTGTAAGAAGAGCAGTTACGCATTGGTATATGAAAAGGCGTCGGGATAGATTGCGGGCGTTGGACATCATGAAATACGCCCACGGCATGGGTCTGTGGAGATTTAGGCATGTCTTCATTTGAATATTCAGGAATGGTCTTTATATGAAATTCGATATGTACTGTCGCAGTATTGGCTGCCGCTTACAAAAAGGTCTGGCTACAGTACGAGATATTTCACCCAATACGAAATTATCATGAGAACTCAAATATTCCAGATAAATATTACAATAATTTTTATGCTGGGCATCCACGTTATTTTATGCAATTTATATGCCAGATATATAATAAACGCACGCCAATATTAAAAATCATTTGATATATAATCAGATTAAGCAAGATCATAACCAGAGGTAAAAGAGAACATAGACGAGCTTCCGAGAGATATATTGACTGAAGGCATGAAGCCCATTTATTTGACATTTTTTCGTCAATGAAAACCGCGCCGACTCTGCACCAGCCTGGGTGCCTGTCGAATAACAACGTTAGAGCAAGGCGAGACTGGAGAAAACCGCCAGATCTGAGAGACCAAGTTGTAAAGCATCCGTGATGTTGGTAATGACAGAATGTGATAATACCTTTTAATAGTGTTACCTCTTTGCTCAAGTAGGGATATAGGGTCTATCTTACAATGTCTGGGTTTGAACTAGCAAGCGCAGCTATCGCAGTCCCGCTCTGGCAGTCTCCCCTTACCGATTCTGATGCAAGGATCGCGCAGCTCCTGAGCCGAATGGGCCAGAGAAGTAGAGATGAACAAGGCAGTTATGCTAAAAAGAATAGATTTCACGTGCATAGCAGCGGTTGGAATATAAAAGGACTGGTGTATGTGATGTAGAGACGAAATCTCTTTACGAGGGGAATACCCAGACGCGGGCAGAGAAGTCTATAAAGGCTTCCTAGACCACACTTTCGGACTTCTCGAAGGATACGAGTTACGTTACATATTAGGGCTGAAATGTAGGACGTTGTGCTGCAGGAATGACTCGTGATGATCCTACGACAGTTTATGGGTTACACACAGTAGTACACAATTTAGCATGGGCATGGCAAGTAATGTATCCAAAAAGATCGCTCGTGGAGGTCACGATTCTCAGTTGCTGGAATTTGTGGCTAACGCTACTCCTTTTCGTAACAAAAAAAGAATTGATCAGGCTTTAATTCTCCGTGACGCATCGGTCGTCACCGGAACGTAGTCTCAAAAAGTTTAACTCGCGCGCATTTATCTATCACCAAACACAAGGAAGTACAAAAAAACACAACAGTAGATGCGTCCTATGCAAAATCCAAAAATAAATGTTTGAATAGGGGCCACGCCTCCTGGCTTTTTGAGCTCCGAGTGAGGTTCCAGCGTGAAGGCACGATCGCCAGATCATGAAACGTCAGTCATTTACTACTCGAGTCACTCGCTTCTAGCGACATGGCTCCTCCCCCGAAGCAGCAGCTGGGATTTGGTGATCTACTTCTTGGCCTTCTTTGGCTTGGCGATGGGCTCCTCGAGGATCTTGAGGATCTCCTCGTCGGTGATCTTCTTGTCGGTCTTGTACTGGGACACGTCAAGGGCTGGGGCAGCAGCAAGCTTGGTGATGCCGTTCTTGGTGATGGCTAAGGCGAAGTTAGATGATGGAAGTTATAGTAATACGTAGCATTTTACTTACCGATGGTGGTCAGAAGTCTGGCAACAGCAGCTCCGTCCTTGTCGCCAACAACCTCGTACTGGCGGAAAACGTTTCCGCGGACACACTCAACAACACCGACCTTGCCCTGCCTCTCGTCGTCGAGTTGCCTGAGGGAGAATGGGAAGGTACCGAACTTCTTGACGACCTCGTTGAGGGTCTTCTTGGAGCTGTCTCTCTTGAGACCGTAGGTGAGGGTGGTGCGGCGGTGCAGAGTAGCTCTGTTCTCAAAGTTCTTGAGCTTACCGGTTCCCAGGGAGACACCGACCTCAACACCCCATACCTCGCCGACCTCAGGGACACCCTCGCCCTTGGAGCTCTCTCCTGGTGCCAGGACGATCTTCTTCTCTCCCTCAATCTCGTTGCGCTTGAACAGCCACGAGGTGGTGCTCTCGACGAGGTTGCAGTCGTAGCTCTTGACGACCTTCTCTAGAAGGCTGGTCATGCGGCTCTGGGCAATTGGCTTTTGGGCAGCGGCCTTGGTCTTCTCCTCGGGGGTACCGGTCGACAGGAGTCCAGGTGGGACCATCAGGCGCAGGAGAAGCTCGTTCGCGTAGTGGGTAGCCAGAATCAGGTCCGCGGTGCGGGCCTCATCCTCGCCGCCGGGGATGACGACGTTGTCGCAAACGATTGTTCCGAAACCATCGATTTGGGCACCGAGCTGGATCTTGATCACATCACCGGCGTTCAGGACAACCTTGGCCTCGGCCTCGTCGGACTTGAGAGGGGTATATGGGGTGACGAAAGACGAAGGGGAGACGGTGGTAGGGTGGGAGATACCTGATGGAACGGTGAGTGAGTGACGTCTTCAGAATGTCAGAATCTTGGCGTGAACATACCCTTGGAAATCTTCTTTCCTCTGTAGACCTTTGCGATCTCCTCATCGAGCAGCTTATCACCCTTCTCGCAGATGTCTACAATCTTCTCGCCAGCTACGCAGAGCTTGGAGACGGCCTCGAGGACCTTGTGAGAAATGGTTCCGGCATCCTTGTACTTGGTAAGAGTATCTGGGTTGTTAAGCGTGTAGTCTATATGATAATATCATCAGCGTTGGCTCTTTCCTCCGACGTTGTGTGTTGTGAATAGCTGCAAATGCGCCTAAAGTGGGGTCGTGTGCAAGCTCGATAGCGGGGTCATAATGAGGGTTTGGGAAAGGAATATAGGAATATGAAGAATAAATATTCAGAAAAAAACACATACCGACTTCCTTGGTCTCTTCGGCCATGTTTGCGGTTTGTTTTGAAGTAGTAGTTTTAGAAAAATATAAGTTGATAGTTGTTTATATTTCGAGGTGAAGGAAGATCAGAGCTGGTGTTGTCAGTTTGAGTTGGACTTGGTCGAAGACCTTGGTTTGTGTGGGCAAAGACCCGAGTAAGTAGCACCAGCCACAGCAGCATCCCACCTTCTGTCCAGAATATCTGTGGCGGTGCAAACACGTGATATTGCACGTGGATTTATCACGTGATATGTGGCTGTTTTCGCTTACAATTGCAGGGTACAAAGTAGGAGTGAGCATGAGTAAAGGCAAGGGTGAGCTAACCTATATTGGGAAGTGGCTTCTTCCGTGTCCCTACTCCAGTATAACCTTAGTCGCGACTGCGCGAAACATCCAACTGAGAGTGTCGCGGTGGTCAACGCCCCAATCTGGCCGGAACATACAGCGACTATACTGGACCTAAGCATTGCGCAGTATAACCATACGGGTCTATTCATCTAGACTCGCTGGGTGCAATCCGCGCATGGTCTCCCGCCATGGCGCCCGAACAACATCAACCCTCTTCCTCGGTTGCGCCTCCGAATTCAACAACGGCGACGACGGCGGCATCAGAAAACGCCGTCGATCTTCCTCACCGACGGAAGGGGCCGCCGAGGCCTGCAATCGCCGAGAAATATGCGGCGCGTGATCTACTACACAGCGCGGCGCTGATCAAGGTGCAGCAGAATGAGAAGGAGACATTCAATCGCAAACTGGGGGAGGTGCAGGACTACACCGACATACGGACACAGTATCGCAAATGGTTCCCACCGAGCCGGCTCTACGGAGAGGGATATAATGGATTCGGAAATGGACATACAGATGAGCCCGTCCCGTCGGTGCTGTATCCCGTATCGAAAATCCGCGCTGGCAATAAGCGCACACCGATGCTGCGAGTCAAACGCAAGGACTTGAACCAGCAGGCTGAGCAGGTCGAGGAGCTGATACCGATACGTCTGGACGTCGACTGGGAGAAGATTAAGCTGCGCGACACGTTCACCTGGAACCTTCACGACCGGGTGGTGCCGATGAAGCTATTCGCTGAGCAACTGGTCGAGGATTTTGGTGTCGAGGGCCCTGCGGCCGACCATGTCCTAGACATGGTGATGCGCCAGATCTACGACCAGCTCGCGGACTTCTGCCCACCTGTGTATATTGAAGAAGACGCGCTGGACCCAGAACTTCCGTATTTGGCATACAAGAACGACGAGATGCGAATCCTGATCAAGCTGAATATCACGATTGGACAGCATACATTGGTGGACCAGTTCGAATGGGACGTCAATAACCCTCTAAACTCGCCAGAAGAATTCGCGCTATCCATGTCTCGCGAACTGTCACTCTCTGGCGAATTCACAACGGCAATCGCTCACTGCATTCGCGAACAATCCCAACTCTTCACCAAATCGCTCTACATCGTCGGCTACCCCTTCGACGGTCGCCCCGTCGAAGATTCCGACCTCGTCTCCGCCTTCCTCCCCACCCCACTTCCATCCGCATTCAGACCCCATCAACAAGCCCGCGAATACGCGCCCTTCATGTACGAGATGAAGGAATCCGAGCTCGAGAAGAACGAAGTTATATTCTCCCGCGAACAGCGCCGCCAAAAGCGCTCCGTCAACCGCCGCGGCGGCCCAACCCTCCCCGACCTCAAAGACAGACAACGCACCGTCCGCACCCTCACCGTCTCCTCCGTCCTCCCCGGCGCCGCCGAAACGATCGAAGAGAGCCGCATCTTCAAGCGCGTGAGCGGCCTCACCGGTCGCGGTAAGCGCGGCGCCGCAGGCCCAAGCGGTGGCATTGACGGGATTTCCGAATCGGAAGACAGTGATGATAGCGCGCCTGAATCGCCTGCGCCTAACCAGCTCCAGGGTACGCTACGCACGCGTAATATGCGCGGTGCCGCCACAGCCGCACAGCAGCGCATGGCGAACCAGGGCCGCTCCGAGACACCCGAGGCGATCCTGCATCACCACGAGACGCGGACGTCAGCGCGGCGATTCGGCGGGCGCGACGCACGCGACGAGTCACCCGATGGGCCGGTGACGTTCATAATTAAGCTGAAGATTGGGAAGGAGAAGCTGAGCAAGTATCTCCGTGATCGGAAGGCGGCGAGTAAGCCCCTGAGCCAGCATAGTCGCAGCCAGAGTAATGTGTCGGGGCTGGGGACGCCGGCGAGGGGTAGCATGGGACCCCCGTCGACGCCGGGACTGCAGAATCAGCAGTTGGGCGCGCAGACGACGACGCCGGGGCCGGTGATGAATAGTCAGGTGGGACGGGTGGATGCGCCGCCGCCGCCGCCGCAGGGCCAGAGTCTTCCTGCACCTGTGAGTTACCCATCCCCTTATCTATAGATTGAATGAATTGCTAACACCCCATCTAGCCACCCCCACCAGCATGGCTCATAGCCGGCCTCCAGGGCCTGCAGCAGACGTACACCCAGGACCGCTTCGAGGGGATGATGCGCTACTTCGCCGTCGACGCGACGACAGAGATGCCCGTCCCGCCCGCCGAGGCAGAGACGTCGAGTAATGTCAAGTACATGTGGTTCCCGCGCATCCGCTGCAGCGATTGTCCCGGGAAACTGTATACCCCCGGCCCCGGCACGACGGTCGAAGGGTTCGAGGTGCACTTGCGGAATCGGCAGCATAGGGAGAGGGTGGATGCGCGGACTGGGGGTGGATGAGCTAAGTGATAGGGACGAGGGGATAGGGGGTTGGGGGGAGGGTGTAAGGTGTGGTGGGACGGTGACTACTGGAGTTGCACGGCGAGCGCCGCGGCGCTGGCTGGCTTGGGGGAGTTTTTTCTTGTACTCTGCTTGTTGTAGAATAGGATGGGCGGCGGGGTGGGAAGTGGGTGGGTGCGAGCGTTGGGGTGTCTTAGTTACTGTGGATGCAGGGGCTTCCGTTTTTTTTACTATGTGTTCCTCTGTATACATACAATACACCTGTGTATTTCTGGTGGCTGCTAGTCTATGTAGCCATGGGTTATTTTGTGCATGAGGGAAAGGGCGAAAATTGGGAGGATGATAACAATTTCAAGGGACTTCTATCTGGCTTTTTATTTTTGCTATGATATAAGTGATGTATTGGGGATCTTTTAACTGTTTGCAGTCGAATTGGCTTGATTCTCTAGCCTATCTTCCCTATCTGTTATATTACTATACCCGGATCCGATCCGCTATGCCGCGACTTCTGCTTCTCCGGTGGAAGGGGAGAGAAGGAAGGAGGTTGTTGTCATGACATCACGTGTTCGCTTACCAACGGGTAGCCTAACGGGGTTAGGACTAACGGGCGTCATTCTTGGTTTGGATTTAGGCCTTGCGACCTGTACTTTGGTACTTGGTGTGTAAATCGTTGTTTGGCGGTAAAGGGGATGCAAGGAACGGGGGCAAATTCAAAATTTGATTTTGAAAATTAATTATATATAATTTTGGTAGCGGTTTGAGCGTGTTATTAGATGAGAGAAATAGAAGCACGTTACTTTTTATGGTGTTTTATTTGGGGAGATGGGGGAAGAAGTGAGATGCAGGGAGGGTCGAGAGTGAGGACCCCTTTTTGAGGGAGGCTTAGGAAGCGCGTTTATAGCTGTATAGAGGCTTGCTATGTCAGAAAGGGGAAAGATAGTAAAGCGTAAATATATACAGTGATTGCATGCAGTTCTATATGAATTGGTATGTGTATATAACTGTGTGCGTTGGGAGGGAGTGATGCTGACAGCTCCCCTGGCTGCGATCCCCTATGCTTTCCCCCTTGACAACAATATATAATTTCACATTTTCTTCTTTTCTAGCTCTCAAGTACACTCATAATAGAAAGGCTAGATACCAGAATTGATGCTGTATAACTATACGTGCCGTGCCCTATCCATAACACGGTATTCGTTGGGGTTATAGAGAGGCCAAGTTGACGGCCCCCCATGCCGCGACCCCTATGCTCTCCCTCCTCCCCCATCAACATACCATATTCGAAATTTCTCCTTTCCTATCTAAGCGTACACGCACACTCTTATACTCATCCTATCCGCCCTCGCCGGGGCTCCTCAACGAGTACACGAATGTCCGTTATTGCCGGCTCTTTGGCCCCAAGAGACGCGTTGTTTCCTCCAGCGAGGGGGTAGAGGGAAGTCGATGGGGCAAGCGAGGCGGGATGGGCGGCGGGGCGGGTCTGCTCCTCTGGCCCTCCTCCAATCCCGGACCAATCAGTCGGGACTAGCGCCGTCCACGGCAGCGAGCGAGAGAGCCATGCCTGCTCTTTTAAGATCTGCCTCCCTCGCCCGCCCACATTTTCCCTTTCCTCCCCGTTACAAAGACGCGAAGGAAACAACGAACGAGCAAAACGCCTACTCCACGAATCCAGGCATTCGACTTTTCATCAACCCCGAGATCATCGCTGGGAACGAGGGCTACCGCGCGATACTAGGCGCGAGGGAACGCGTCGAAGAGCCGCTTCCGTAAGTGTTTCTGCCACCCCCACACACGAGAGTTGCTGGGTTCCCGGGTTCGATTTGCCAGCTGGATCCGCCGCGGTGAAGGCTGGGTTGCATAGGCGCGCAAGAACCGCCCTTTCACACAGCTGTGAATCAATCCTGAGTCTTGCATTATCACTGCTCTGAGCTGCACGATATAAAGTTCTCATAAAGTTTTTGGAGAGAGTGACGCGCTAACCCCGGTTCAGCGACAGATTGAAGGGTGCTGCACGGCGACAACACAACACCGCAGCCTGCGGGCGCTGATACGATGGTATGCTATGGGTTTGGTGTTCCTGGGTGGATTGGGCTAATCGGTGATTAGGTTCTCTTTAAGAGGAAACCGGTGCAGTATGTTAGCACACCTACGATTACGGATGATGATACCGAGGTAAGAGGCTTCTTTTTTTCGCCTGGATCTCCCACCACACTCCCACCCGTTGAAACTGACACACGCGTAGGTGTGGGTGATTCCACAAACGGGGGAGGTATTCACCGAATATGAGGTCTATCTGAATCGGTAAGGGCTCGCTTGTCTTGACTCAGTACCCCAGCTATTCTAACACAACCAATCCAGCATGGATTTCTACAAGCAGCGCCGCTTCATCTGCCAAATAACGGGACACTCGGGACTAAACTTCTTCGAAGCACTAAAGAGCGAACTCGCTGGTGCGGAAGAGGTCGAGCAGGCGTTCCCAATCGCGCTCAAGGGTCCGATCTTGCGACGAGTCCAGTTCCAGACGATTTCACGAATTGATAACTTGGTCGACCTCATATATGACGAATTTAAGAAGGACTACTACCCCGGCGAAGTGGTTATGGTACATGTCGTCAGCGGCGAGCGCCTGACGGGCGTGGTACGGGACAAGACGCGGTTTGGCAACAAGGTGATGCCCAACGGCACGGTCAGCCCAGCTTTCTCGAGATACTTTGTCAGTCTGGACAATCGGCCATTTGAGGAGGCAGTGGTGGACGACGACCATATTACACGCGACCGCAAGATCTTCACGAAGCAAGTCTTGCGCTCGTTCATCAAGAAGACAGTGACGAGGGAGGCTTGGACGGGTGCGCCATGGCTGGTGAAGCCTGACGTGGCTGAGACATATCACATCGACACTCGAGTGCCCCAGCACCTAAAATACGAGAGCCATGCGGCCGAGAGGAAGCAGAAGCACCAGCAGAAGAAGAACGGTCCGGACTTTGATGGCATGGTAGGCGTATTCCCTGGCAACAACCCGAAACTGCCGGAATTGAAACCAGCGCCGAAGAGCCACAAGAGCAAGCAACTACAGGGACAACTGGCGAAGAGCAAGCAGCCTATGACCTTGAATCCTACGCCTCAGATGTCGGCTCAGCAGCACCACCGCGCCTTACCACAGCACCAGTTCCAAGCGCACGGCTTTTACCCCAACGGAAATGGTGCCCCACCAACGAATGGACAGTACACCAACTTTCACAACTCGACTTTCTCGTTTCCGCCTATGCAACAGCTGCCGATACAGCCGCCTCCACCACCAGCAATTAAATACCCCATTGAGGATCTTCAGATTGCGCCTCGGAAGGAAGATGTGCTTAAACGTCCACCGCTCAAGTTCTTTTCTCAAAATACCCCTGTACCTATCGAAGACCACCCGGCCAAGGACAATGGGATTCTCATGGAATCGGTTGGACCTCTGCTGGAAACCTGGGACACCTTGAACGTATACTGCGAGATCTTCAAGCTCGACTCCTTCACCTTCGACGACTTCGTTGAGGCTATGCAAATCACCTCCGAGGACGTCGAGTGTGAGCTCTTCGTAGAGATCCACTGCGCGGCCCTGAAGCTGCTCGCCGATTCCGAGAGCGACGGCGGAAAGCTCCAGATCCAACTCCCCGAGAGCGATAGCGACAGCGAAGACGAAGAGGACGAAGATGTCAGCGCTGTGCAGACACCGACCCCGGAACCGGAACCGAAACCCAAGGGAAGGGCCACGCGCAGCAGTCTGGCCAAGCTCGAGGCGGAAGCTCTGAAGGCTGAGGCGCAACGCAGTCCTACCCCCGAGGAGAAGAAGCTGCACTTGGCCGACGAGATGCTGGAGGATGTGGATTGGTTAGAGAAGCTCCAGAAGCGCGATTTCAAGAACGGCGGGTGGGAGATTGTGGTTGTTGGGCTACTTTACCAGCTGGCGAAGTTCCCGCGGTTCGAGGCGAGATGCGAGGAGCTGCTGAAGAGCCTTGCGCCTGTGGATGAGGACCCTAGCGTTGAGACAGCGAGGCTGAGGTACGCGGGGTTGGATATCAACCTCCGGATTAAGATTTTGCAGATTATCTGCATGCTTACTATGGAGACTAAGGCTATTCGCGGGTTCATGGAGGAGTGTAGCGAACAGATGACCAGCTTCCGTAAGGAGAAGATCAAATGGCAGCGCGATCGCAAGATAGCGTAAGTACTTACCTTGAACTGGATGCGAATGGCTTGCTAATTTTAATATAGGCTGGAGGAGCTGCGTCTGCTGAATGAGGAGAAGAAGGTTCTTCTTCCTGCTAACACTCTTCCACAGGAGGAGCCAGAGGCCAAGGTCAATGGTGATACCAAGATGACCACCCCGGAGGAGCCCGAGGCAGAGGAAGAAGAAGATACTATCGACACCGACGAGGACATCCACCAAGGGCGTTCTCTGCGCCGCGGCAACGACCGAGCCGCCGAGCGTCAACGCAAGCGCGAAGCCGAGCAAGAGCGACGCGAGAAGGCCGAAGCCGCCGCAAAGATGCCCAAGCAATCGAAGCAATTCACCAAGCTCCTCAAGGACATCCAGAAGAAGATGGACACGGTCAAGCAGTGCGAGGAGGAGATCGCCGTCATCGACAACGACCTTCGCGAGGCCGACTGCCCGCGCACACGCTGCCTCGGAAAGGATCGCTTCTGGAACAGATATTACTGGTTCGAACGCAACGGAATGCCCTACGCGGGTTTGCCGAACAGCTCCACCGCCGACGCTGGATATGCGAATGGATGTCTCTGGGTCCAAGGCCCGGATCCGCTCGAGCGCGAGGGATACATTGATATGCCTGCCGCGTGGCAGGCTGAGTACCGCAAGCAATTCGATGTCAGCGTGCCGGAGCGGAAACGCGCAGAGGAGGGCGCGACAAGCGTGTTCGATGCGAAGGAGTGGGCGTACTATGACGACGCGGAGAGCGTGGATGGTCTACTCGCGTGGCTTGATCCTAGGGGTGTCAACGAGCTCAAGCTCCAGAAGGAGGTGAAGCTGTTCGAGGACAAAATCAAGGCGCACATGATCGCGCGGAGAGAGTACCTCGCCCCTACCCCCGCGGCGAGCGAGGAGCCGAGCCAGGACGAGAGCAGGAAGCGCGTGTCGGCGAGGCAGACGAAGGCGCAGCATCAGGCGAGAGATGCGACGTATAGGTGCTTGGCGTGGCACAATGGGATGGCGCTGGAGGAGTTGGGGCATTTGCATTCGGAGCAGCCTAGGGCGAGGAGGCCGACGAAGAAGGGTGCTGTGGCGGAGGAAGGGGGGAAGGGGAAGAGGGATAGGGGGAGGAGGGAGAGGTAGTTTTGGAGGAGGGTATGTGTGATATATGGATGGAGGGTTGGGGGGTTTGAAGACGTGCATATTTTTGGGGTGATGTTTGTCTTGGAGTTTGCGATGGCATTGGGAGGCGGCGTGGGATTAGATAGATAGATGGTGGATATAGTGCTTGAAGTACTGTCACTCATAATGGCATGTATGTTGCTGTGCGGTACGTTCCTCTGCGTGGTGGTGTACGTGAACTGTAAGCATGCTTGCGGGTGATGATGATCGGCACAATTCGTGTATACTCTACTGAGCCTGGAGGTTATCATCTACTGTATTTAGTAAATACTATACCTCATTTCATTCATCGTCTTACTCCACGTTGTGGCGACTGAAGTCGAGGTAACTTACGTCTTTCACCCCGACGAGGCTAAACTAGCCATCACCACCACCACCATCCCTCGGCTCCAGCGTCTCAACTCCAACATCAATCACCCCATCAAATCCACCAAATCCATCAATAACTCACCACCACCAACCCCCCCATCTCTTACTTACATCTCTTCCTCATCCTCTCTTATCAACCCATATAATAACCCATCCATACCATCACCCACCCCCCCACCTCACCGCGCGCATCGCTCACAACCTCCCGCGACCGAGCGACCACCCAGGCGCCGCCACAGCGAGAAGCCACACCTGGGTCACCGTAGCGAAGCCACAGCCTCGCGACGTCAGGCCAGCATCCACGCCGCGCGCGCGACATCGAGGTCGGATTGAGAAGGCGTGTGCAAGAGGGTGTGTTATACATATTTTGAAGGCAGGATTATTGGTAGTGTGAATTATGGCGGAGACGAAGAAAGGTGTGTATTTGCCTACCTAGGTGGTTATGTGCCCTCTGGTCGCGAGACGGGGGGATGTCGCTTTCGGCGTCTTTGTTACTTGGACGGACTCTTTCGCCGAGCCTGGGTAATGGAGGTATACGGATGCTAATTGATTGATGGCAGAATCGAGCGCGCCTGCGGCTGCATCGGCGGGATCGGATGAGGAGAGCACGGTGAAGGTTACGCCGAGGAAGGAGATCAGGCCGAATGGGACGATAAAGCTGAAGCGGCCGGCGCCGAAACACAACAAGCCTGGGAACTGGAGGGATGGGAGTGTTGTAGATGGTGCGTTCCGTTCCTGGAGAGAATTGGGTGTGAGATGGTGGAGAGATTTAATTAACATGATTCCCAGATGATAAAAAGAAACCCGGCACAGATTCCCCGTCGACCAACTCGGGCGCATCTCCTGGACCAGTGGTCAATCAACTCGACGACAGCACGCGCGATACCTTTGCGACGGGGCGGCCGCTGGAGGATAGTCCCGAGACGAGCCTGTGTAAGCACTGCAAGAAGAGCGTTCTAAAGAGCGCGCGCAAAGCGCATATCGAGAAGTGTCTCGCGGACAAGAAAGAGGCAGCGCGGAAGCGGAAAGAAGCGAAGGAGCGAGCGGCGCGGCGGAAGGAGGAGGAGGGCGCGGCGGCGGAGGAGGGGGGGGATAAGGAGAAGGGCGTGAAGAAGGGGAAGAAGGATAAGGAGAAGAAGGAGAAGGAGAAGGAGAAGAAGGTTGATGCGGAGGGGGATACGGCGATGGGGGGTGAGGGGGAGGATGATGATGAGGATGCGCCGGTTGAGGCGTCGGCGTCGCCGGAGTTGGTGAAGAAGACGCCGGCGGGGTTGAAGAGCGCGAAGAAGACGGCGGGGAAGAAGAATGATGATGGGGAGAAGAAGCAGGGGAAGAAGAGGAAGGCGGAGGGGGATGCGGAGAAGATGCCTAAGCAGAAGAAGAAGAAGGATGAGCCGAAGGCGAAGATCGTCAAGGCAAAGGTTCCTGTGGACGTTGAGAGACAATGTGGTGTCATCACCCCCAACGGCGTCCCCTGCGCCAGATCCCTAACATGCAAATCGCATTCCATGGGTGCCAAGCGTGCCGTCCCTGGCCGCTCCTTACCCTACGACATGCTCCTCGCCGCCTACCAGAAGAAGAACCAAGCCAAGCAGCAGAGTATGTTCCTCACACCCAATCCCACCCCCAATAACACACACTAACACACCCCCAGAAGCAGCCATCGACGCCAACGCCCCCCTCGAAGACGAAGACGACGCCAACGCCGGCCCCATCGACTCCGACGAAGAAACAGCCCTTGTAATGACCGCGCTGTCAAAATGGAACCCCCAGCCCTACCTACCGCAGCCAGTTCTGATGCCGATTAAGCGGCAGTACCAGCTCGCGCGTCTGCGAGAGCAGTTGGACAACGCGACGAGTGGGGGGACGGTGAATATCTTCAAAGTGGCGCGGAAGAATGGGGAGGTGCTGGAGGTGGGGGAGGAGGATGCGCCGGGGGAGAGGGATGAGGTGTTTTCGCTGGGGGGTGTTAGGAGGCAGGGGAGTGGGTTTGGGCAGGCGAGACGGCCGGGGGAGGCAATTGCGAGCAGGTGAGGGTGATGGAACGGTGTGGTAATGGAGTTTGGATTTAAGAAAGGGGGGTGCGGACTGTTGGAGGTCTGTAGGGGAGTTTGAGAGGCATTTACTTGAGGCGTTGGGGATGGGATCTGGGATACCCACTTCATATAGGCATGGGATGGATTTAGTCTTTGTACTATAGTTCAAGCATTGACGGGGTTTCCTTGCCCTGATAGTTTCTGTGATTTGAAATTTCTCTGTGCGTAGCCTTCATACGTGACCTAACCAGTTCAATTGCTAAAACTATCACATAATGTCAAAAGCTCCAACTATCCATTTACCATCCACACTTAAATCAAATCCATAGCGAGCGTCGTTAGATAGCATCCAAATCCTCCCTCCTATAATGTCAAAGACTCCAACTATCCATTTCCCATCCAGGCCTAAATCAAATTCATAGCGTCGTTAGATAAACATACCTCGTGGCTTTCTCCTGTCATCTCCGGTAAGTACAGTTGCGAAAAAATTACGTTGTGAGTCTTTGGAAGCCATGATTGTGATAAATAACAGGGGAAAGTGCCGCAGGAGTCTATCTGGTGCTCAGATGCTGGTAGGAACACCCCCATTCACAAAGATCTTTACTGATGAAGAAAGAACTTATCACTTATAGGAGCGAAAAATAAGCGATTGTCAACCCGATCCAGTTTAGCAACCCAAACTATTGACATTTGTCTGGTATCTTTACGTATTTCCTGATTAGGCCAATTAGGTGCCACAATAAGCGCTGCGACTTTTACGCACAGTACTGAACCAGTGCTATTAAACCGAATTTCAAGTTGACGTATATATTCGTGTCTTATAAGACCACCCCATCGTATATTTATTTTATCAATATCTTTAAAATTGGTGAAGTTATAAGCAAATTAATCAACTGTGCTCAGGAACTTCGCGGGAAGCTTCGCGCTTACGATAGTTTGGGCGACAGCGCGGTAAGGGGTTGATTGGGTGAGCCGATTGTTATGAAAACAATCGGCTATTTACTTGGCATTTCAGCAATGAAAACAAGGCTGAAGAGGACAATGTTGGACAAGTAGGAAGATTTCTGCTTAATGCTGACACTGCGAGGAGGTGGTGGGAAGCTAGACATCTTGTTTTCTTGAAGCGTGGAGTTCAGGGACTCCCAGGGACGGCATTACATTTCCCCGGCGTCTACTTCCACCGCCTCCCAATCGGGAATATAACTCTCGACTCGGACGCGCACCTCGAATTCACATATGCGCCCCGCGCTCCAACTATAATATACCACCTCCCACCAAGCCC
The DNA here is from genome assembly GCA_000750815.1 of Pseudogymnoascus sp. VKM F-4516 (FW-969). Lineage (NCBI taxonomy): Eukaryota > Fungi > Ascomycota > Leotiomycetes > Thelebolales > Thelebolaceae > Pseudogymnoascus > Pseudogymnoascus sp. VKM F-4516 (FW-969). The sequence continues at coordinate 11,472 of JPJZ01000925.1, read as the reverse complement.
CCACCCGTAAACAATCGCCCAAAGCCCACTTGTAAACCACCAAACCGTCAATTCGAGTAACCCCGCCAGTCAACAAGCACCACAACGGCGAGAGCGACAAAGGAAGCGCAACCATGGCGCAGGCCCCCATCATCGACATCTCGGCGCCCGGCAATAAGCTGAGCGACGAGGAGGCGCGCCCGTTGCGCGAAGAGGTCGCGAGGTTGCTGGGGAGGAACCAGAAGGGGTTTCCCGGCGCGCAACCGGTTAGCTTCGCTAGGAAGCACATTGGGGAGCTGATGAAGCAGGAGTGCGTCCCTCCCCCCCGGAACTTTCGCATTCCCCCTCGGCGACTTCAAGTCCAAACAGACTCGAGGATACGAATAGAGTAGATGGCTAATATATATACTGCAGTTACTACGTCTGCGAAAAGTCCGACGGCCAACGCTACCTCCTCTACTGCACCGCGGAGCCCAACACCGGCGAAGAAGCCCACTTCCTCATTGACCGCCGCAACGACTACTGGTACATCCCCGGCCTGCACTTCCCCCTCAAAGATGACACCTCCTTCGCCTCCTTCCACACCAACACCCTGATTGACGGCGAGCTCGTCCTCGACACCCTCCCCACCGGCATGCGCGCCACCTACCTCGTCTTCGACTGCCTCACGCTCGACCGCAAACCGCTCATAAGCCGCACGCTCGACAAGCGCCTCGCGTACTTCAAGGACGGGGTGTTCGCGCCGTATGCGGAGCTGTTGAGGAGGTTCCCGGAGGAGAGGCCGCATATGCCGTTTGAAGTCCAACTGAAGGATATGCAGCTGCCCTATGGGCTGGAGATGATGTTCCGTGCTGTGCTGCCCGGGCTGCCGCATGGGAATGATGGGTTGATTTTTACGTGTCGCGGGGCGGCGTATCGGTATGGCACCGATCCCGGGATTCTGAAGTGGAAGCCGGAGAATGAGAATAGTGTTGATTTTCTGATGAGGTTGGATTTTGCGGTTGTCAAGGAGGAGGGTGGGGGGAGTTACACGGATTATGATGCTGTGCCGGTGGTGAATTTGTTTGTGTGGACGGGGGATAGGGGCGAGAAGTGGTATGGGACTATGCATCTCGAGGACGAGGAGTGGGAGAAGTTGAAGGCGCTGGGGGAGCCGCTGGATGAGCGCGTGGTGGAGTGCTGGATGGATGAGTCGCAGAGGTGGAGGTACATGCGGTTTAGGGATGATAAGGATAAGGCGAATCATATTAGTACGGTAGAGAGCGTCATTGAGAGTATTAGGGATCGCGTGACGGAGAAGGAGCTGATTAATTCGGCGGCGGGGATTAAAAGTGAGTGGAAGAAGAGGCAGGGGCAGAGAGATGAGGAGGCGAGGAGGGGGACGGTGGGGAAGGGTGCTTAAGTGGCTGGAGATGTGGGAGGTTATAGATGGATTTAGGGGTGGGCAATATTGAAATGGTGGCGTCGCGGATGCGGATGGCTGCTGGTTTGGGGCGTTTCCGGCTGTGGGTTTAAGGTTGATGGGAGCGCTCGGACAACGGAGAGCTTGGATCTGCGCAGCTTTAGGGGTGTATAATATGTGTGGCCTCCATCGAGAGATAGCTACCGTAAAAGGAAAATTTATTTGGTCAGATCGATCGAGTCTTTCAGTATGCAGATGTGATGAACATTCTACATGTATTACAGGCTTCAAACACACTCACAGTCACGCAAACCATAGATCAAAGAGACAAGTTGAATTCCCAGCCTAATACAGCCTATGAACGCCGGCCGTCCAAGCCAAACACCAGCCTGCACCGACCCGCGCAAATAATGACCCAGCTGCGCCTAGCCACCCATCTCCTTCTTTTCCAGTAATCACGCATCGTCTGAACTCGATACCCCACTCAAACTCCGCCGCATAGTCGCGACGTTATAGGAGCAGACGAACAAAACGGTAAACAATTAGCAAAACCAGCAATGTAGCAATTATCATACGTCTCTGTATGTTCTATAAATACACGCCTGTTGTCTGCGAGAAATCACAGAAGGCGACCTTGTGAAGGCTTAAATCAGGTAGCAGATCAGACCGCAGAAGGCGAGCATGAGGCCTGGGGCGCCGGACAGGGTGGGAGCGGCGCCGTGGATTGGAGGGGTCTGCACCGTCGTGGTGTTGTTGTTTGGGCGGGGGACACCGGTAGCGACGGCGGTGGTGTTTTGGACCACTGGGGGGATTGCGGAAGGCCTGTAGACTGTTAGTGTTTGTATTCCTGTGGAAGTTTGAAGTTGAGAAGTGGAACAAGGGGAATGCTAAAGGAGAGACTGACGCAGTGGCGACTGGCACGATGGAGGCCGGGGGAGAGTAAACAGTAACGTAAGTGGTAGAGAGGCAGCTTTCAGCAGATGCTTCAGATGCGGGGGAGATGTGGGTTGGGTTCAGGATGACAGTCACCATGGCTGTGTGGGATTTGGTCATTGTCTTGGTGGTGTAGCTGAGGTCTGTGCTGGTGGTAGAGATGGAGCCAGCAACTGGGCTTGAGCCAACATGGGAAACGCCTTCCTTCACTGGAGGGATTGAAGCGCCCGGCAGTGTTTCAGTTGTGGTCAAAGTGATTGAAGTAGTGATAGGGGTATCGCTGGGGCTGGGGGATGGTCAGAGATGATGACAGATGACAACGAAAATGATAAGACTTAAGAAATATGTACGTACGTGAAGGAAGGGCGGATAGGGTTGATCAAAGGCGTCTCCGTGGTGGCCACTGGAGGTACAATTGCCTCGGTGGTGGCAACTTGCTCAGCACTGCAATGATGTTAGAGCATGCTGGAATTGGTTGTGAATGGAACTTGTCATCTTACCTGGTGACCGGGGCAGGCTGGGTAGAAGCCTCAGAGTGCGCATCGGCGCTGCTACGAACGGTTAGCATATTTCGTAACATTGAATTTCAAAGGTTTGATTCCAAAGATCGGATGACCATGGCTGGGTTTCAAAAGTTAGATTGGATGAAAGTCTTACCTGGTGAAAACAACGACAGGAATTGACACATTGTAGGTAGGAACAAAAACAATGGTAGGCTGCTCCTGGGTGCTGGAAGCTGAGGCAGTGGAGGAGACGACTGGCTGCTCCTCAACAGAAGTAGAGGTGGCAGAAGGAATTGGCTGCTCCTCCGTGAAAATAGAGGCGCTGGAAGTCACAGCTGGCTGCTCCTCAGTGAAAGTAGAGACGTTGGGAGTCACAGCTGGCTCCTCCTCATCACAAGTAGAGGTAACAGAGACGACTGACTGCTCCTCAGAGGGGGAGTAGTCAATGACAGCAATAGTGTGGTGCTCCACGGCCTTGGTGGGATAGGGAACGGTAACACCGCCAATCTCGGTCGAGGTAAAGCCAGACAAGGTATACTTGACCGAATGGTGCTCACGGGTCGAGAAGAAGGTCTCGACCGAGCTAAAGACGGGGGTCAGAAGAGTTCATATTCGGATGAGAGATTTAACTTACACAGTTGGGCGGGGAGCCTCATCATCGCAATCAACAGTGAAGGTGTCAACCTCGGTGACGTGCAACTCCTTGGGAGAGGTGTCGTAGGTGGCAATGGCCGGAACGAAAGCCAAGGCGGCGAGGGTAAGAGCCACGGTGGAGCGCATGTTGACCTTCATGTTGGCTTGATGCTGGTTGAGGTTGAGTTAGTCTGTGCTTGTTTCCATGGGCTACACATGAGAAAGAGGAAAATGAGAAGCATCATCACTAACCGCAGTCTCAATTCAATGATGGGTGATTGAGATTGAGATTGTTAAGATTGTGCATCGATGATGATGAAGATGAGGATGATGATGATGATGAGAGTAAACATATCTTACTTACAGTGATCTTGTTGGATTGAATTGGATTGAGTTGTGCAAGTTTGAAAGCGTGTTGGTGATGAAGGTTGAAGTTCAAGTTGAAAGGTCAGTACAGATCGATCAACAAGAGAAATCTGAAAGAAGTCAAAAGGGTAGGTTTGTTCTTTGGAAGATTGAAAGTGTCGATGGAGGATTGAAAGAGTGTAAGAGTGTATAAACACAGATGAAGAGGAACGTGAGTTGTGAGTTCAGAGTTGTGAGCTTTGAAATTATTTGATGCGTGTTGAAAGGTGAAAGAAGGAAGTTTGTTTTGGGGGGGAGGTAAACAATTAATAGGGCTGGGGCTCTCGCTACTTGACGCGTCTGGTTGGGTGAAAGGGGGTGGTTTACTAGAAAGTACACCTGGGGTATCGTCGAAGCCTCCTCTCTCATAAACTAAGGGGGTGGAAGAGGAAACGCTACCTGGGTGGGAATAAACACAGATCCCACGCCAGTTCGCTTGTCTTCCTCTGGCAACAGACTGGCAGCAGAACAGTATATGCCCAGGAGATTAGACGCTCCAATATACTCAAGAGTAAATAGGAGTAAAAGGAGCAAAGGAAACGTAACGAAGCTGTAGAACAGTAAAGAGAAGCAACCTAAAAGAGTGGCAGCCCCATTGGATATCGATTCCATCCTCTATCTGTCTGTCATATATCAACAACGCCACGTGCAGGATTCAAGGAGATCGAGGAGGCCAAGGACCTAGGGATATAAATTTGATGTAAATGGATTACTGTAGTAAGGGGGAAAGTCCAATGAGACAATATGATAACATGAATACCGCAGTATAAGAGACCTGTAAACTATATATATGTGTATATATAAGACCCTGTACAGAGCGTATATGAGATGAAGTGAAGATAAGGGTCTGACGATCGATCCCCTACTTACACATGAAGTCTTCCAAGGCCCTGTCTGTCGTGTAACTGGAATCGGCAGCTATGACAGCTGTGAAGACAAAAACAAAAACAAGAATGTATTCCCGTGTCCTACTCGTTCAAACAGCATATTCAAAATAGATATAAAGAATATGAACTTGAGGGCTCCAACTTGGTTATGCTCAAGAGCTTCCCCGTAAGACAGCACCCAATGCCAGCACACTCACACGGAAATGAACAATAATCAGGGAAACGCAACTCAGAAAATCAATTAATAATTAATAAATATAGATATTGACATGAAATGTATATCCGATAATATCCCACTTACTTCAAGCTGGCGTTCTCAATTACCTACATTCGGTCAGTTGTCGATGAATTCATGACGCTTCTCGCGAGGTGATGTCGAAATTACCTTTACAAGCACTTAGCGCGCCCTGCTCCTTCGCGCCCGTCCATTCCGCCGAACCCCCAATCGCGTCCTCGTCGCGTGTGAAACCCCACAAACCACCACCCACGAAGGCCAACGAACACCACGAATCTCCAATTCCTCCAACCCAGCGCCAATGCGCATCTGAACACCGACCCCATCATCCCTTCTCGCGACTTTCTCAATAAGCACAGCAAGCCTCTTTCTCCACCCTGCCAGCAACCTCACAGCGCGCAACCTCCGTCGCCATGGCGCCTCGACGGGCCCCTCCCGCCGCCGCCCCTCCCGTCGAACCCTCACTACCTGCCCTCACCTTCGATGAACCCCTATCATGGCGAGCAGGGAAAGCTATTCCCACCGCCGAGCTCCTGCGCCGACTCGGCGCGCTCGCCGCGGAGCTCGCTGAGCTCGACCAGGAGGAGACAGACAAGGATTCACTTGGCAAGGTCGCCAAAGAGCTATGTAGCCCCAACCTGTTGGGCCACAAGGATCGCGGCGTTCGTGCATTTGCCGCAGCCTGCTTGGTAGATGTGCTGAAGATTTGCGCGCCGGATGCGCCGTTCACGCCGTCTCAGCTGAAGGTATGTGTTTCTGGGCCTGATAATCTCCCGGGATTGGAGAACGGTGTATGAGACAAGGGATGTAGCTAACCATGATGGCTGGGATTAGGATATATTCACACTATTCGTGACGTCGATTCTTCCAGCGCTGTCGGACCCGTCGAATGCGTATAATTCACAGCATATGTACGTGCTGACGTCGCTGGCAGAGGTCAAGAGCGTGGTCCTGATTACGGATGTGAATAATGCGGATGCACTGCTATTGCATCTCTTCACCATCTTCTTCGATATCGTGTCTGGCTCGGCGAAAGCCTCGACAGGGGAGCAGCTGAGCAAGAATGCTGAGTTCCATATGAATGAGATCTTGGTGACGCTGGTGGACGAGGCGCCGACGCTGCCTACTGAGGTTATTGATATTATCGTTGCACAGTTCTTGCGTGCTGCGTCGACAGGGAAGATGAAGCAGAATGGCGATTCTAAAGATGATAAGCAGTCGACGCTCGAGATGAAGGAGCTGCCAGCTGCATACAAGATGGCGGAGTTCCTGTGCAATTCGTGCCCAGAGAAGATGTCGCGGTATATCAGCCAGTACTTCAACGATGTGATCGTCGACGCCTCGTCCTCTGGAAACATGTCTAAACCGGGAGACAGGAGATCTAGTATTAATAACGACTCTGATGACGAAGATGAGAATGCTGGCCCTACAGTTGTGGATCTGCGCGAGCTGGAGAAGGCACACAGACTGCTCCGAGAGTTATGGCGCGCATCGTCGCAGGTCTTGCAGAATGTCATCCCGCAACTCGAGGCGGAACTGTCAGCGGAAAATGTGCAGCTGCGACTGCTCGCGACCGAGACCCTGGGAGATATTATATCTGGCATTGGAGCTGCAGGACCACCTCCGGCGCCTCCAATGGACCCAGCTGCATACCCGCCTGTGATGCTCGAAGAATACGCACAGCCGACCGCGCCCACCAATATTCTCACGACGCCAATGTCACCACAGTCATTCGCCCAGGCCTATCCGGCTGTCTACAACAGCTTTCTCAGTCGCAAAAACGATAAGTCCCCGCTGATCAGATCGGCATGGACTACAGCGATTGGACGGATTATCCTCACTTCAGCTGGAGGAATCGGATTGAGCCGCGAGGACGAAGCTACCCTCGTAGCTGGACTGGCCGAGAAACTCAACGATGCGGACGAGAGGGTTCGAATTGCAGCCGTCAAGGCGGTTGGCGGATTCGGCTTCCACGACATCGCGTCCAAGCTCGCGAGCAGCGGCGATGTGAACAAACCAGGTTCAGTTCTGTGCAGCTTAGCGGATCGCTCGCGTGATCGAAAGCATGCTGTGCGCGTTGAAGGCATGACCACCATCAGCAAGATTTGGGGCGTGGCAGCTGGGGAGATTTCGGCGGGAAATGAGACCGTGGCAGCGCTTCTGGGAGCCATCCCGTCGCGGATTTTCTACGCTTACTACGCTAATGATCAAGATGTGAATGTTCTACTTGATCACGTTATGTTCGAGCAGCTACTGCCGCTCTCATACCCCCCCGTGAAGTCAAAGGGGATCAAGAAGTCGAATGGGGAATCGCAGCAGGCTACAGACGACTCTTTCGACCCGAACACCGCTCGCGTAGAGCGCCTCCTCATCCTCGTCCGCTCCCTCGACCCCAAAGCCAAAAAGGCATTTTTCGCACTCCAAGCGCGTCAGAAGACCTTCCGTAACGTGATCACGACTTTCCTCACCAAGTGCGAGGAGTATAACGGCGGCGTCATGGACGGAAACGAGAAGGAGATCAAGCAGAAGCTCACGGCCGTGATCCAGTGGCTCGTGGCGCTGCTCCCCGACCCGCCGCGTGCCAGCGCCGACTTGTGGAAGTTCGCCAAAATGCATGATCGCCGCGCGTACCACCTGATTCGCTGCACTATGGACCCGATCGAGGACTTCAAGACTGTGCACAAGGCGGTTAAGGAGTTTGCGAAGCGCATTGAGGCGGCGCCGGGTGCGCCAGCCGGGCTGCTTGAGACGATGATCCCGCTTATCTACCGCGCTGGCTCGATTGTGTATAACCAGAGCAATTTGCCAGCTATCCTGGAGTTCTCGCGCAATGATGCGAAGGGCCTTGGGGCGACGGCGCATGAGCTCCTGAATGAGATTTCAGAGCGTAACCCGGATATCTTCAAGGCGCAGGTGAAGGATCTCTGCAAGCTGCTCGTGGAAGCAGCTCCAACTGCGACGAAGGCTAACGATGTTGGCTCGGTCAAGACCCTAAAGTCATGCGCGGGCTTCGCGAAGAAGTTCCCGGATGATATTCCCAAGGACAAGCCGTTTGTGCAGGCGCTCGTCGCTTTTGCGAAGTTTGGCACCCCGGCCAAGGCAGCGAAGCACGCTGTTACGATCTTACTCTCTACTACTGCGCGCAAGGAGGTTCACGCACGCGACCTGTTGACGTGGGCTACAAAGGACTGGACGTATGGCAAGAACCACTACCTCACGAAGCTGGCATGTATCAGCCAGCTCACCCTCCTGGCCCCAACCGTCATGGATGAATTCCACGACGACATTCTTGAGATCACAAGCCAGCAGGTCCTCCTCCAGTACCGCACCGAACCATCCTCCTCCGACCGCAGCTGGGTTGACGACGCAGCTGTAGACGAAGAATGCGAAGCAAAGACCTGGTCCCTAAAAGCCCTCGTCAACCGCCTCCGCGTCGTCACTGACCCTGCCTCGGCAACTGAACTCGGGCCCCCAGTCTATAAACTCCTCCTCACGCTCCTCACCAACGAAGGCGAGCTCTCTAAAACCGCCTCGACGCCTAAACACCACAAATCACGCCTCCGTCTCCTTGCCGCCCATCTCCTCCTCAAACTCAGCACCACCAAGCCATTTGACGCGCAGCTCTCCCCGCCGTCATTCCTGCGCCTCGCTACCGTCGCACAAGACGCCCTATTCCCCGTACGTCGCCGCTTCATCGATAAGCTCCAGAAATACCTTGTCGGCGGCCGCCTCCCCAACCGCTTCTACACCATCCCCTTCCTCCTCGCCTTTGAGCCTGAGGCTCACTTCCGCGCCTCTGCTGCAACGTGGCTCAAGTCGCGCGCTCGCGCACTCCAGGGTCCCGCGGGCGGCGGTGGCGGGGCGCTCGAGGCTACCCTCCCGCGTCTTCTGTCACTGCTGGCGCATCATCCAGATTACAGCCCCGAGCCGGAGGATCTGGTGGACACGGCGCAGTACCTCCTTTTCTTCGTGTCTTGCGTTGCTACAGAAGAGAACTTGGGACTGCTATACAAATACGCGGAGCGGGTGAAGCAGGCGCGCGACGCGCTGGACCCAGAGAGCGAGAATATCTACGTCCTTGCTGAGCTAGCGATGGCAGTGCTGCGGAAATGGGAGGCGAGGCGCGGATGGGCTATGCAGGCGTATGCGGGGAGGTTGGGAATGGCGAGAGAGTTGTTCGCTAAGATGCCTGATCACAAGACTGCGCAGGAGACGGCGGATAAGGTGTTTTTGCCTGAAGTGATGGAGGAGCTGCTCGAGGGTGTTGTGAGGAAGGTGGAGAAGAAGGGGAAAGCGAAGAGGGGGGCTGGAGAGGGAGGCGAGCCGGCCGCGAAGAAACAGAGGGTTTCGAGTGCGGCGGCGGGGAAGCCTAAGCATACTGCTGTGAAGAAGGTGGCGAAGCCGAAGACGCCGAAGGTGAAGAAGGTTAGGGAGGAGAGGGTTGGGGAGTCAACGGCGGAGAGGAGGAGGAGCGGGAGGGGTGCTGTGGCGGCGAAGAGTTATGCGGATCGGGATGATAGTGAGGATGATGAGGAAATGATGGGGGGTGTTAGTAAATGGGAGTACGCGGACGGACATGTTGAGTCTGACGCTGCTCCCTCCGACGATGATGAGTCTGAGGAGGCCGAGGCCGAGGCTGAGTCTGTGGAAGAGGATGTGGATATGGCCGACGAAGACGAAGCCCCCGCGGCGGAAGAGACGCCCGCACCTGCGATCAGGACAAAGGTCCCAGAGCCCGCACCACAAGAACCAGAAGTTGAAGCTGAACCCACCCCATCGCCGACTGGGAAGCCAACGAACGGACGGGGCCGCAAAGCCGCAGCGCCAAAGGCAAAGCCAAAGGGCAAAGAGAATGTCAAAGTCGCCGCCGTGCCTACACGAGCGAGGAGCGCGCGGGGAAGGGCTTAAGAAGGAGGCTGAGGATGTGTTGTTTGATATCGAGGAAAGCGATTGAGGACTCTCATATTTTATAATCTCGTTTCCAAAATGGGAGGATGGTTGTTTTCTACATCTGCGATATTGAGATTTGTTTAGCTGGCTCGGATTTGCTATTTATTCTCCTGCCGATTTTGGGGGAAGAGCTTAGGGGTGACGGGGGGCTGGTGGGCGGATACCCTTTACAGTTGTTTCTATTTTGTCTTTCTCGGCCCGACGCTGCTGTTGCGATGGGGTGAGAGGGGGCTGTTTGATGCTTGGGCGGTTGGCTAGGTAGTGTTGTATATGTGATGAGGTATGAGGGTAGGATAGGGAGAGGGTTGAATGGAGGGGTTGCTTTGGGGGGGGTTGCTTTGGGTGGGAGTTTGCTGGGTTAGGTAGCTTTATTTGGGGGAAGGGCGAACGTAATGAGAATTGTGGACTTGAATCTTGGTTTGGTTGTGAGTGATGTGCTGTGAGACATGTTATACGTGGTTATTGTGATACTGGTATGTTTGGGGTCTTTGGTTTGGATGTTTCACTCTGGATAACACGGGGTTCTTCATGAACAGGGAGTGAGATACTTGGTATGTTGTTCATGAAGTTTTTATGGTCTTAACTACTCTATATTCGACAACTCTACATTCATTTCGTGGAGCATATGTAGACTTATCGACCCTAGGACTGGCCCTATTTCCCGTCCATACTCTGCCATAGAGCAAACCAATTTCGCCGAAATTGGCAAAAGCCTATAAGGCGAATGAAGCTGTGCGGCCCCAAGTAGGCCATCTGCTCGCTCCATGTGCCCACACTCGGGCCAGAGTTGTTCAAAGACAGCACTGGCACCACAACAGGCCGTCCAACCCCATCGCCCTCTTCGCTCCTCTTACAAATATATCCCACAGTACCATTACCCACCATTACGCATTTCACCTCGCATTCTGGGCACTAAGCTCCTTCGCCCTCCCCCCATCCCTCCTCTTTTCCTCCTCCGCTACTCTCCTCCTAACCAGCTCATCCAGCACCTTCGCCCTCTGCTCCGCCACGCTCACACACCTCAACAACTCCAGCGCATCCACCTCTCTCCCCCCCAACTTGGCAATCTGACACACCTCCCCATGCCTATTAACACCCACCGTCACCGCCCCCTCCCTGACCCCCTCCTCCGCCCTATCCGCATCAAGCAGCACCGCCTCCTCCTCCCCCGCTCTAATCCCAAAGATTGAAAACGTCACGCAGAACGGCAAGTGCAGCAGCGAAAGCGGCACCGGCGCCCGCTCCTCCGCACTATACACCGTGACCTTCTCGCCCTCCACTCCCACCTCCGGGCGGCGGAAATGCAGTAATCCAGCTAACGCCGCGACGCAGCACGCATCGAGCAGCCCGCCGCCGTGAGAGAGAATGTGCAGATCGCATCGGATGGCCCAGACGGTCTTGCCGGCGAGGAGACAGAGGGACTCGGTGTCGAGCGCGGCGGAGCGGCGGAGGGTTTTGTCGAGGAGGCGCGCGAGGAGTGTCTCTGGCGGGGAGGGGCGAGAGGGGTCCACGGTGGGGGTGGCCATGGGGGAGAACTCGGTGGTG
>JPJZ01000924.1:0-12868 GCA_000750815.1 Pseudogymnoascus sp. VKM F-4516 (FW-969) | reverse complement strand
AAGGGGAGGGGAAGGGGGAGGGGGGATGGACTCACCCAACATCCATGTATTCCATGCACATGATGACATCGTTGCTCTCGCTCAGGAAGGCGCCGTAGAAATTCACAATGTAGTCCGAGTTGCACTCGTGCATGATATGCAGCTCCCGCACGATCCGGCGACGGATCTCCTTCTTCGCCTCCACATGTATGACCTACGCACGCACAATCAGCACCTCCTCACGCATCCACCTTAGCATCACCAGCAGCAGCAGCAGCACTCACCTTCCTCGCCATAACCGTCCCCGTCGCAATATGTCGGACCTTGCTAACCGTCCCCCCATTCCCGCTCCCGAGCTCCTTAAGCACCTCGAGATCCTCCCGCTTAAGATCGAGCTTATACTCGATCCCGATCTCGAGCTGGGCCGTGCGGCCGCTGGCCGCGTCATCTAAGGCGGCGTGGTCGTCATTCGAGGGCGCCGGGGCGCGGGGCGCGGGTGCGTTCAGCGCGAGCCCTTTTACGTTCTTGCGCTTCATCGTGCGCACGCCGAAGCCTTCGCCCGACATCGTTGCGGGTGGGGTGGGGTGGATGCGTCCCGATGCGGTGGGCTGGGTGGAGGGGATATGGCGGCAGTTTCTCTGCAGCGGCCGTGGGCCTTGGGTGTGTAGATTTGTAGATTTGGAGATGTTTTATGCTCTGTTGAGGAACAGAGGGTGTTCGTTGGGTTCGTGTGCGGGTCGGGCGCTGGGGGTTGGTCGTGGGTTGGGAGGTTGGAATTGTTTCGAGGGGTTGGAGGAGGGCCGGATCTAGGTACGGAGATGTAGGCTGCAGGTTGCACCAAGGGGTCAGGACGGGTTCAGGAGGGGAGCCAGTTGCTGTGTCGCACTGGGATCGATTTGCTGTGGTGTTGTCGCAGCCGCCAGTTGTTTTTGGCGATTCGTGCTGGGTTGGGTCGCAGATTGGGCGGATGGCGCTTAAGAGATACAAGTGGACAGAGGGAGCAATAGCGGAGACAAGGAGTTTGAAAGGAACGGGAACGAAAGAGGGAAATGGAGTATATATTGTAGAAAGATGGTAAAGAATCAAGAGAAGCCAAGGCTGGAGTAGAATTCAAACATTTCAAATAGAGGGGTTCTCAGAGAATAGGGGCCCCTGTTTCTGTTAGGTCTGGTATGGAAATATTGAATTATTGAATGTAAGTGTAAGTATAGTATGGTATAGTATGGTAGTATGGGGTTGGCATCACGGACGGACCCCGTTGGAAGACACTGGTCGTGTCATGTTCCCTTTTAACTAGCCATTCACCTTTGAGATACCAGGATTGGTAGTTGTCTAATTATATTAAATGTTTTATAGTTCCCAAGAGCTGGTAGTTTTATAGATTCTGAAATAAATATACTCCAGATTATAGAAGTACTTGAGGTTGCAGTGAATTTACAATGTAAGGTTAGGTACCTGTGAAATGGCGGGGCAATGGGCAATAGTTCAGGTCGAATTCAGGTCTCGCACGAATAAAGTCACGAATAAAGTTTGGACGGTACCTAGAGGGTACTTTGTTGTAACGTGATAATAGTATATGTTAGTTTGTATTGCTAAGTACTCTTGAGCTATTTTTATTGAGTCTCGGACAGTTTCCAATGTTTCCAATTCACCTAACCTTGTTGCCTCAGGCATTATTTATCCAGTAGCAGATAGCAGATTAGTTAGTGGCAGCCTCAGGTGCAAAATATTTAATTAGGCCTCAGGCACCAACTTGCACCCTGAAGTGTGAATGCGTGACTTTATGCGTGATAGGTCACTCAGGCCACCCCTACTAACTTCAGAACGTCGCGACTTTTTGAGGTGTTCAATGAACAAGGCGAGCTCCTGATACCCCATTTCAACGCTCAACTTCTCTTTTCTCTTTCACCTCCATTTCCACTTCCATACCTTACTTCCTGTCGCGGGGGAAGACTTTGGGTGTGCGATACTCACTCCCTTCATCCGCACTCAACACCCGGCCACACGCCATCCAACAACAGCCTCGTTGCCCAGCATGAGTATGCGCGACCTCATCTCGGGCGAGGCCGAGCTTGGCTCCGACGAGGAAGATGACCAGTCCTTCGACGAAGAGACTGGCGAGGCCCGCCAGCGGAAGGAACAAGCACCCGACATGGACGACTCCAGCGAGGAAGAAGAGGACGATGATGACGCCGAGGCCGCACGCGCTGTATGTTCCGCCCAGAGCGAGCGCGTGGCGCAGTGGCTGTGATACTGACTAATTGATTTTACAGGTCCGCGAAGGTTTCATTATCGACGATGAGGAAGATGAGGAGCCAGAGGCACGGGAACGGCGCCGGGGGAAGCGTCGCCGTGCTGAGCGCGAGAAGGAGGAGGCCGCTCTGGATGAAGAGGATCTCGATCTGATTGGAGAGGCCAACCCAGAGTGGCAGGCCAAGACGACAACTGATGTACATATACCGCCTCACTAATGCCATTGCTATGCTAATTACCCCTCCAGCACAAATACAAGCGTCTCAAGCGTGGCCACAGGGGCGAAGACGAGCGCGATAGGGAAAGAGGGCTCGATGAGATCTTCTCCGAAGACGAAGCTGCCGATGTCGACGAAGCTCCTCGCCATCCTCTCCGCCCAGACCACCGAAACGTTGACGAATTCGCCGATTTCATCGAGGAAGACGAGCTCGAAGATGAGGACCAGAAGCTGCGATACCAGGAGGAGATGGAGGTTGCTAGGCCTCGCGACCGCGCATACGTCGGAGCTGGAAATGAGGCTTCGGGTCTCGACAAGGACACTCTCGAGGATATGGAGGCTATCTTTGGCAATGGCGAGGAATACGATTGGGCTCTTGACATGGAGCAGGAGGATGAGATCCGCGAGGTTGGCGACCAGCAGCTCGAGCTGAAGGACGTCTTTGAGCCGTCTCAGCTCGCTGAGAGACTCTTGACGGACGAGGATAACGAGATTCGCTGGGCTGATGAGCCGGAGCGCTTCCAGCTCGAGCGCAAGGCGTACAGGCATGTCCAGATCACCGACGAGCAGTTCAAGGAGGAAGCGAAGTGGATCACCAACCTGATCTGGCCAAAGAAGCGCCCGAACTTGCCACCCGGAGGCGATCTCCAGGGACCTTTCCAGAAGGCTATTGGCAAGGTGCTGGAGTTCTTCGTTGTCGACGAGGTGGAGGTACCATATGTGTTTCAACACCGCAAGGACTATCTGATCCACGCAAAGAGAACAAGACTTGCTCCCGACCCATCGAATCCCGATCAGCCAGAGTATGGTGTAACTGCCCAGAAGCTCCTGAACCAGGATGATCTCTGGAGAATCCTCGAGCTCGACCTGAAATTCAGGGCATTCGTCGACAAGCGAAATATCTTGGAGAAGGCATACGATAACCTTAAATCGGCAGCCGATGTCAAAGACGAGATGTTTGAGGAGATGCTGCCAGTGGCTGCAACCATGGAGGAGCTGCAAGATCTCCAGGAGTATCTTCATTTCACCTACTCTGGACCACTCAAGGACCTCGCTGTCATTGACGGAACTGCAAAGGAACCCGCACAGCGACGACCAGGATCTAGGTCCTCAATATTTGAGCGTGTCCGCAATGGTCAGGCTTACAACTTGGTGCGCGCCTATGGTATTAGCGCAGAGGATATTGCCAAGAACGCTCTCCGCGAGGGCCGGAAACAGTACACTGAGGATCCCGCAGTTCGTCCCATCGAGCTGGCAGATACACTGACGAGTGACGATGAGTTCAGAACCGGAGAACAGGTCCTGCTCGCTGCTCGCCAGATGTTCAGCGAGGAGATGGTTATGAGCCCGAGGATGCGCAAGCACTTCCGCATGAGCTATTTCCAAATGGGTACAGTCAGTTGCCAGAGGACTGAGAAGGGATTACGGCGCATCGACGACCAGAACCAATACTACGAGCTCAAGTACCTCCGCAACATGACCATTCCCGACATTGCCAGGCAACCGGAGGTGTTCCTCAAGATGCTCAAGGCTGAAGAGGAGGGCCTTTTGGAGGTCAGGATCACGATGCAGCAGGAGCGCGATTTCAGGAGACAGCTCCTCCAAGAGTTCACCTCTGACAACTACAGTGAGGTGGCCGATGCATGGAACGACGAGCGTCTGAAGGTCCTCGACCTCGCATTCCGCCGTCTCGACAGGATCATGGTGAAGAGTGTCAAGGAGAACATGCGCAACGAATGCGAGTCTGAAGTCCTCAAGGCGTGCCGCGATGAATACTCCAAGAAGCTGGATCAGGCACCATACAAGCCCAAGGGAATGGTTCTCGGTACCACTCCTCGCGTTCTATCGCTCTCCAGCGGAAGCGGCGACGCGGCGCGCGGCCCGGTTTACTGGGCCTGGGTCGAGGATGATGGGCGTGTCCTGGAGAATGGTCAGTTTGAGAATCTCTCTCGCGATGACAGATCGCGCGATGCGTTCGCGGAGCTGGTGCAGCGCCGGAAGCCGGATGTTATTGGCGTGGGTGGCTTCTCGATTGAGACCAACAAGATGATCAAGGACATTAGGGACCTTGTTGCGGAGCGTGACCTCAGGGGACCGGACTTTGACGTCCGGGAAACTAATGAAACGCACAATGAGCAGCTTGAGGTGGTGGTTGTTAATGACGAAGTTGCACGTCTGTATCGCGATAGCCCGAGGGCTCTCGGTGATTACCCTGGCCTGTCGTCTGTCACTCGGTACTGTGTCGCCTTGGCGAAATACCTCCAGAACCCTATGAAGGAGTATGCCGCCCTTGGCAGCGACATCATATCGTTGATCTTCCACCGATGCCAGCACCTAGTGCCAGAGGAGAAACTGCGCAAGCAGCTCGACACAGCCATGGTGGACATGGTGAACCTCTGCGGCATCGACATCAACGAAGCCGTCGGTGACCCATACGTCGCCAACCTACTACCTTATATTTGTGGACTCGGTCCCCGCAAGGCGACCAGTGTGATCAAGGCCATCAACATGAACGGCGGCATGGTCAACACCCGCGACGAGCTCGTCGGCGACCCAGACAGCCAGAAACTCCCCGTCGTCGGCCCGCGCGTATGGAACAACTGCGCCAGTTTCCTGAGCATCGAGTACGACCCCTCCATGGCGTCATCCGATTACCTAGACAACACCCGTGTTCACCCCGAGGATTACGAGCTGGGTAGGAAGATGGCCGCCGACGCGCTTGAGCTCGACGAGGAAGATGTCAAGGCCGAAGTGGACGAGAACGGTCCCGGAGCCGTCGTGCGGAAGCTGATCAAGGATGATGAGCAGGACAAGGTCAACGATCTTATTCTCGAGGAGTATGCAGAGCAGCTGGAGCAGAACTACAACCAGAAGAAGCGCGCTACCCTCGAGACTATCCGCGCTGAGCTCATCCAGCCATACGAGGAGCTGCGCCGCAACTTCGCCATGCTGAGCGATGACGATGTCTTCACGATGCTTACTGGTGAGACGAACGATTCGCTCGCCGAGGGTATGGTGGTCTCGATCAACATCCGCGTTGTTAACGACGAGTTCCTCATTGTCAAGCTCGACTCCGGCTTGGAAGGTCGCGTTGAGGCGTACGAGGCTACGGATAACAATGATGTGCCGCTGCCGAGACTCTTTTCCCAAGGACAGGCTGCGCAAGCTAAACTGCTATCTGTTGATAGGCGCGAGTTCTCCGCCAAGTTGTCGTTGAGAGAACAGGAGGTCAAGAGACCGTACCGTCGTCGTCTGAACCACATGGATGACCAGTGGGATTCTAACCAGGAAGCGCGAGACAGGGAGGAGCTTCGGGAGAAAGACAAAGTTACCGGGCGCGCACAGCGCGTCATCAAGCACCCTCTCTTCCGCCCTTTCAACTCCACGCAAGCAGAGGAGTACCTCGGATCGCAGAGCGTGGGCGACGCGGTTATCAGGACCTCGTCGAAGGGTAACGATCACTTGACTGTCACCTGGAAGGTGGCGGATAATGTGTACCAGCACATTGATGTCCTCGAGCTGCTCAAGGAGAACGAGTTCACGGTTGGCAAGCAGCTAAGGATTGGTGGGAAGTATATGTATAGCGATTTGGATGAGTTGATCGTGGATCATGTTAAGGCTATGGCGAGAAAGGTGGATGAGATGATGCAGCATGAGAAATACCAGAAGGGCAGTAAGGCTGATACTGGTATGTCCCCCCCAACCTAATTACTTCACCAATATACTAATCCCACCCGCAGAACGCTGGTTAACAACCTACACCGAAGCGAACCCCAAACGCTCCGTCTACGCCTTCTGCATCGACCCCAAGCACCCCGGCTACTTCCACCTATGCTTCAAGGGCGGACAGAACGCCAAGCTGAATGCCTGGCCCGTAAAGGTGATTCCGAATGCGTTTGAGCTGCTTAAGAACCCGTACCCGGATATGCGCGCGCTGTGTAATGGGTTTAAGCTTAGGTTTGCTAGTGAGGCGAATAAGGGACGTGGATGAGCGGTGCCGTGGTACTGCGTCGCCTTTCTTCTTCTTCTTAATTATTGGTCCCGTTCGTGGCTGGGATGGGCTATGATGGGGGTTTGGACGATTAGACACAGATTGTTCGGTGGTGGTGGTGGTGGTGGTAAGCGCATTGCGCGAGGAGTTTGGGCGGGGATGATGCTTTTATTTGGATCTCATTGAGAGGTAGAGGGACGGAGAGGAAGGGAGGGGAGGGGAGGGGAGGGGAGGGGAAGGGAGAGCAAGCTGGACCCTCATCTATTCGGCGGCCACGTTTTTGCGCATCATGTCGAATCCTGTATTTTTGTATTATAACATGGACACGTTTTTTTTTACAGCGGGCGGGGTCTAGTTGTTACAGGTGGAGAAAAGCTAAAGGGGTAGTTTTAAACAAATAGAAAAGAAATATCCTGATGTTGCCGCTGTCTGTAGTCGTCTGTTTAATTTGTTAGTAAGTCCCACTTGTTTGGGGGACTTTTGTTGAATCTTGGCTGGCAATAAATACTGGTGCCTTGGTCTCCTTGGGGGCGATATACCATGTCGAGTACAGCGTCGCACGCACCCGCACTGCACCCGCACGCGGCTGCCAGGGTCGGGTTTGATATTCTATTTCCGGAGCAGACGTCATTATTGTTGATTCAGTGGACGGTTGTAGTGATAGGTGGAGTGCTTATGTATACGATCAGTAAACTCTACCGTAGTGTACCGTATAGTAAGCTGATAAAACATCGAAAATAGCTGTAAGCAGAAAAAGGTAACGTGAGCATGAGGCTGCCTGGATTGCCGGTAGTATGTATATATGATCTATAATATAAAATCCTAGTAATGTGACAGGAGGCGCTCTTTCCATTCACATGTTATTACCCCTCTCTCGTTGGTTGTGGCTTCCCTTGTTACATATGTCACAAGTGAAATCTGTCCATGCGCCCTTCCCTTGCCCGTCCATCCCCCGCCGTCGACGCCAGTAAAACCGAAATCTGGACAGGGTACATACTAAACAAGACCAAGAGAGGGCTACTTGGCTCGTATACTTTTGGAATCTTTAAAAACAATATCGCCGCTCCTACAACTCAATCTTTAAGGGCAAAGGTACTTGAAAAGCTATACTTGCTACAAAAGTGCTAAACCCATATATTACAAACAAGCTGTCTGTACCGCACTTTCAGCCTTCCTCCTACAGACAAGAACGACCATCTACCTACAAACCACACTTACTCGCCCTCACTCACCCACCACCACCACCAACCCGTCAAGGCACCAGCACGAATTGATGATTGAATCCCCCATCAACCGCCACCAAGACCAGCTGTCCTCAACCGACCAGCTATGGCGGGCATGGAGCAGCTCGAAATACACAGCAAGGTACCCTTCCCGCGCGCCCCCGCCGCAAGAGCCAGCTAACGCGCCGCAGTCGTACATCGTGCGCTGGGTCAAGGTCGAGGAGGGGCACACGATATCGTGGAGCGTCCAGCCGCACAAGAAGTCTATGTATGCCCCCATCTTCCTCTCCCCCCCTCTGGTGTATGAGCAAGTGCTAATCCCCCCTTGCTAGAAACTTCGGCATCGTCAAGCACCCCGGCGCCGGCGCGACGAGCGCATCCTCGACCCTTCGACCACCGAATGAGCGCTTCGAATCTGATTCCTCGGCGCAGTCACAGGGCGAGTCGGGGGAGCGACCGCGCAGGCCGAGCACGGTGAAGAATGATCTCTCGACTGCGGAGGAGCAGCTCAAAGCCAAGGGCTTCATACCGGTGGAGTGGTACGGAAAATGCGAAGCCGATAAAGTGACGCTTGGGACGTATGCCGTCAACCCTGGGAATGGCGGCATGTTCGGGCTGGTCTTCGATAATACGTTTTCCAAGGCTGTCTCGAAGACGGCAACGTTCGTGCTGCTCACGTACCCGAGTAACTTCCCGCCGAACTCGACACATCATAACCTGCAGGGCGGGCCGGGGGGAAAGGCCATGAGCACGGTGATGCTGGCGCAGAAGAATAGTAATGCGAATCTATCCGCCGCCGCGAACGAGAGCGTGGATAGCCTGCACAGCCGGACGCACTCTGCGTCGAGTCGCGGGACGTCGGTCGCAGGGAAGGGGCAGGACACCGCGCCGCCCTCGTTCCATGTGGGCATTCTGATGAAGCGGCGCCGGAAGAGGGGGCAGGGCTACGCGCGGCGCTACTTCTCGCTCGACTTTGTGTCGTGCACGCTGTCGTACTACTATAACCGCAACTCGTCTGCGCTGCGCGGCGCGATCCCGCTGAGCCTGGCGGCGATCGCGGCGGACGAGAGGAGGAGGGAGATTAGCATCGATTCCGGGGCGGAGATCTGGCATCTCAAGGCGGGGAATGCGAAGGACTTTGCGGAGTGGACGAGGGCGCTGGAGTCGGCGAGTAATAAGGCTAGGGGGAATGTGCCGGATGAGGTGGAGAGTAAGACGGGGAAGCCGCTGGGGTTGCATATGAGGTCCAATAGTATGTTCAACCGGCCTGTACGCCCGCCGTCGGAGGAGGACCTGGAGTGGGATCAGGTTGAGTCGCTGGTGAGCCGGATCGTCGGGACGAGAGACGCGGTCCGCAGGCTGGCGGTTGACACCAAGTCATCCTACAAGCAGTCATGGGCTGGACTCAGTCTCGGACAGGGTACTCCGGCTCTTCCAGAGGAGAATGGGGACTACTTCAACAATCCGGCTGAGAAGCGGCCCTTCTGGAAGCGGAAGACGAGCAATAATAGCACGCTGAAGAAGGGGACTAAGGGGGCTACCCCGTCGGCGAATACGAGCTCAAACATCACTCCGCAGTCGACGCCTAGTGCGCCGTCTCCTGCGCCGCCAGGGCAGATTTCAAAGCGGAGGTCTCAGGCGACTAGTTCGGAGGAGGAGGGTAGCATCAATGGTCACTGCGAGGCGCTGCTGAAGGACCTTGACCTTGTGCTATCGGACTTCACCCAGCTCATTACGCGCAGCAAACGACGACGTTATCCCCCGGGGCCCGGGATGGCAGTGCCGCGTAGGAGCATGGATTCTACGTCTACTGGTGAATTCTACGACGCCGAGGCGGGCGATGGGAATGATTCTCAGATTATTGCGGTGGGCCGACACAGCGACGAGGATACGCCGACATCTGATCGCGATGAGGAGTTTGTGAGCGGTGATGATGCATCATCTGTTGCTTCTGACATGGACGAGACGCCCAAGCCCTCGGGAGCTGTGTCGCTGTTCCCGCCAAAGCCGAAATCCCTCGCGCCGTTACCTGTCACTGAGAAGCCGAAGCGACGCACGACTCTCAAGCCAGCTGTGATGTTACCACCGTCCCTGATCTCCGTCCTGCGCAAGAACGTCGGCAAAGACCTCTCTACAATCTCCATGCCCGTCAGTTCCAACGAGCCCCTCTCCGCCCTCCAGCGCGTAGCCGAAGGCCTAGAGTACGCGCAACTCCTCGACGCCGCCGCCAAGAGCCCCTCCGCGCAACACCGTCACCTCCTCGTCGCCGCCTTCTCCATCTCCTACTTCTCATCCAGCCGCGCCAAGGAACGCGCCATCCGCAAGCCCTTTAACCCCATGCTCGGCGAGACATTTGAGCTCGTCCGCTCTGATTCCGAGACGCCGGGGAACTTTCGCTTCTTGGCGGAGAAGGTGAGCCATCGCCCGGTCAAGATGGCGTGCCAGGCGGATAGCCCGCTGTGGTCTTTCTCGCACTCGTCGACGCCGGTGCAGAAGTTTTGGGGGAAGAGCGCGGAGTTGATTACGGAGGGGAAGGTGTATACTGTTCTCCGACTGGCGGATGGTGTGGATGAATGCTATAGCTGGCCCATTGCTACGGTTTTCTTGCGGAATGTCGTGATGGGCGAGAAGTACTTTGAGCCTGTTGGCTCGGTGTCGGTGCTTAATGAGTCGAGTGGCGCGGTGGCGGTCGTGGAGTATAAGAGCAAAGGCATGTTTGGCGGACGCTCTGAAGACGTCGAGGTCGGGCTGTGGGACGCGTCTGGGGCGAAGACATCGGTTGGACTTGAGGGCACGTGGACCGCGAGCTTGAAACTCACGGAGAAGGGGAAGCCGAAGGGAGAGGTGTGGCATGCGGGTCCGTTGGTCAGTAGTGCGGAGAGCAGGTACGGGTTCACTGCCTTCGCGGCTACGTTGAATGAGCGCACCGCTGTCGAAGAGGGGAAGACGCCCGTTACGGATAGTAGGCTGAGACCTGATCAGCGGGCGGCGGAGGAGGGGGATCTGGATCGCGCGGAGGAGGTGAAGAGGGGGTTGGAGGAGAAGCAGAGGGGGAGGAGGGCGGAGATGGAGGGACGGGGGGAGGAGTGGGAGCCGAGGTGGTTTGAGAGGGTTGAGGGGGAGGAGGAGTGCTGGCGCTTGAAGACGGGGGGGAAGGGGTATTGGGAGGAGAGGGCGAGGGGGACGTGGGAGGGGGTGGAGGATGTTTTTAAGTTGGGATAGGGGGGTGTGTACTGTAAGGAGGGGTAGATTGGGTATTATTGGAACTTTGGGGTTAGAATGGGGATTGTAAAAAGTGAGGTTTTTTGGAACTTGGAGAGGATTCCGAATGATGGGGTCAAGATTAGAACTTACTGTCACGGAGACAGCTCCGTAGAACAGGCACTTCTTCGGTAGACAGAATGAACGGGTCGGGATTGGCCGGGAAAAAGGCGGGACTTTTTTTCGTGACGGTAGACGATTGTTTTAGTGGAGATTTGGTGGTTGATTGAAGGATTGCGGAGTGGAGACCTTTAACTTCGCGAGGTTGACTTGAACACTGACACCAGGGGTTTTCTTCGCTTTGGAAATAGAAAATGCGCAGTGTGGAGACCAGGTGTTGGTAATTGAGCTACCGAGAATAGAAATCGTAGCTGCCTATAGTATATTACTTACATCCCCATCCTTATGCCCTCTTCTGTATAGTAAGCCGAGCTCCCCAATCACCACCCTGCGGACCGATACAAGCCACACCCACCCACCCCATTCCACACACCGAGCTCCCAAGGCCCAGCCAAGGCCCCCAGCCCTGACAGCTGTCCAATCTACCTCCCCTGTCTCCTCAGCCACCACGGCCGCTCCGCTTCGACCATGCAAGGAAGTCCCCCCTACACCCCAAGGGCGCGGGCTGAGAATTGCTGCTGGTGGGTTAAACGAGATTTGATCCGCGCTGGTAATACTTACTTAGTTGATGCGTCTGGCGTGGGCAGGGGGGAGGGAGTGCTGGAGGAGGAAGGGGATCGTCGGCTTGGCGGGGGGGGGAAGCGAGGGAAGATGGAGCGATGGATGACCCGACGGCGTGTTGTGGGCGCAGGGGGTGGTGGTGGGCGGAGGGCGCATGCGACCGAGATGGGGGTTTTCTTTTTGAGGAGGAGGGAGGAGAGTGCCTTTTTTTTCTCCTTGATTGACTCGACTTGAGGATTTAAGGTTGTTTTGGTGCTACTTACTAGACTTGTTGTTTGAGAAGAAGGGCGAGCAGCTGTTGTGTTGTTTGACGATTATTGAGAGAGGGTTACGAGATTGGCATCTGGCATTTGCGACGATTCTACAGAGAAAGGACGACGACACTGGGAAGTGTGCTGTATAGTTGACTCAGCGCTGCTACCTCGAGTAGCCATCTCCTACCTACCTACCGGACGACCTACCCATAATACCACGATGCCCGCGCGCTATGCCGCCGTCGACTCGGCCGCTTTGCTCGGCGAGAGAGCGACGATAAGGGTTGGATATGCGGTGCGAGAGAAGAAGTGTTTGGCGGGCCAGAGGGATTGCGGGCCGTCGGCCGTGCCATTCCATGCTTGCTGCACGGAGAACACATTCTGTGCCTCGCTGAGTCTGAATGCTCGGGTATGTTTTCTCTTGTTGCTGTGTTCTTTTGTTGGGAGCGGGGTGGGGAGAGGTTCCTCGGGGATGGTGATGTGGGCGTAGTAGGGATGCGTATGAAATGCATGTGCTGATAGATTGTGCTTTGTAGTGTTGCGAAAAGGACGAAGCGGACGACGATTGCGCGGACCGAGTCGAGAAGGACCCCAAGTGCGCGAATGCGGAACATGACATGTACAACAACGACGGCTTCTTCTGCTGCGACCAGAGCAAGAAGGGATACAGGAACCAAGATGCCGACGGGTGTGCTGACCAAGACTACGTCCTCAAGGGCAAAGAGGAGTGGTTAACAATCTACAAATCCGGAGAACGTACGTCTCCCCTAAGCACAACCGTCAGATAATGCCCAGACCGCACTCTAACACCCCCATCACAGCCACCTCGACCTCCAAGACCACTGGCAAGCCCAGCGCAACAAGCCCAGGCAAAACCTCCAGCACCGCAGACCCAACCACAACCTCAGATCACAGCTCCAGCTCCTCCTCCTCCTCCACCGACACCAGCACCATCGGCTCCAGCAGCACCACCGGCCCCGGCACCTCCGCCCCCACCATCGGCGGCGAC
>JPJZ01000919.1:0-93020 GCA_000750815.1 Pseudogymnoascus sp. VKM F-4516 (FW-969) | reverse complement strand
CCCCTCGACCCTCCCGACCGAAACCCCACTCCCTGCCACAGCCGCCTATCTGCCGCCTAGGCTGGAACATTTACACCACAATACGACGCTACCGTTCAATCGCAAGCCTTACCATTCAACGGCCGCCTTGGCACATCTCACGTCGCACAGCGCAGCACAGCCGCACAACACCCTTTGAGAGAGAGCTCCGGGCCAGGCCCCATGACCGACTCAACGCTGGCAGCCGAGGATCTTGCGTCGAATAGATGGAGTCAACCGCGGTTGGGACACGGCTATACGGAAAAGGGCATTGCGTGTGCTACAACCGCCAACAGCGGTGGCCCGAAACGAGCGGGGAGGTGGTGCCGACGCCGGTGGGGCTGGCGTGTCGGCACTGAAGATGTGACTACGGGATGTGACGTCGCGGGGTGTCGGATGGGGCTTCCGATGGGGCTGGTGTGAGTCTTTCTGGAATTTTGTTGTGCTTGAACGAGCCCAGACATGGTGATATAGGATTTATTGTCGGTCGAATGGATCGAAATGGTCACTTTTCAAGTTGAAACTTTTAGGGGTGGGAGGGCAGACAGAATACGAAGGTGAGTTTGAATTTGATTATATCAGTTTTGCCCAAGTTGTTGAGGGTATCTATATATGCTATTGTTGTATTTGGGCTATTCCCGAGCTTCATAGCAAACCTGGCGTTGGAAGATAGCTTCCAATCCTTAGGACTTTCTCTCTGTCTCTCTATCTGTTGTGATGGTTAGTTTTAGCTAGAAAATATTAGTCTGGCCTTCTGCCATAGCAAAGCGTTCGAAATAGCAAATATAGCCCAATATCATCACCAAATCCGCCATTGACCTAGCAACTTTCGCCCTACGATCACCCCCGGACTTTGTTCACCTCTTGGATTCCCACAATTCTCCTTGTCCACCTCACTTCCTCCCAGTCAGACTTGCGGATATTATCCAGATGCAATATCCACCCGTTTTCTCCCACCTGGGCCTTGAGCCTTCCCAAGCACCTTACCATCTCAGGAACTTCACGAACTCCCGTCAATAGCTCCTTACTTTCTCTCTCCTGCAACGCTGATACCCGATAATTCGCCAAAACGCCACTGACAAAAGGAGGACCGTTGTGAAAAATATCCGCAAACTGGAAAATCTGTTTGTGCGTCTCATTCTGTCGAGACGAGAAAGTTACGCGGCAAAAGAGCTCGATGATGACGTCTTGGTTGAGACGGTGGCAGAACGAGCCTGCTCGTATACATTCTCCAATGCGAAAGCAAGTGCGGAGCATTGTGCTGGTGGTGAGGCCTGGGATGAGAGAGACACCAGAGACTTTTTCTGGAAAGGGAGAACGCGCGAAGGGCGCGAGGGGTGTATATTCGTGGCTGTCATCGTTCGCTGAATGGCGACCGGGCAGACCTGGAGTCATCAGGAGCGAAGTTGGCAGTGTTTCGTCGTGAAGAAACCCAATGTTCTTTGACACAGCAAAGTTATGATTGAGGAATGCCCAATCTTCCGGTTCTGCTAATGACTCGGCGCTGGGCTGGACACGGAGCTGGTTTTTGTTAATTATATTGTCATCGCACTTGATTGATGGAGAGGAATAGTTAAGCTTTTCATCATATATCTCCCTATCCCGGGATCTCACACCGGATTGAGTCCAGTTGCTTGGAGGTGAATGGGTCTCGATGATTACTGGATTGTCCAGTTCTGCCAGGTTAGCCAGTTCGGCTTCATCTATATCATCCATGAAGTATCCATCGTCGGTACTCTGCAACCTTGAAGAGGACTGGGAGGCATTCTCGAACTCGAGACTTGGCTCGCCACTGTTGCTAAGAGGTGTGACCGCTTGATGTTTAGCATAGCTATGGACGTTCTCATATTCCACCATAATTTCCATCAAATCGTCATCATCAACACCATCATCAAAATCGTCGCTTCTATGCTCAACAGGAAATTGGACGGAAGTATTTTGAAGTAGGATATGAGGAGTTTCGAGTGTATTTGGGACGGCGGGGTCGTCTGAAATGACGTGATCGAAGTCATCATCAACACCTTCGTCCCAGGCCTTGGGACTTTCCGCGTGGCCCCTGAGATTTGAAAAGTCACCTACTTCAACACCAACGGCGGCGGAATCTCTGTAGATACTGGAACTGCCTTTCATAGTAGCTGTATGGCCTTGCTTGGATGTGTCGTTGCAAACACTGCTATAAATGTTACCGGCGTCCGGAGCTTCCATGGAGTAAGATATATGGGCACTTTCGTCAAAGAGATCGTCAAAATCGGCATCGGGCTCTCCATATGCCTGTATATGAGATGCTTGATGAGACGCATCCCCATATACTTCATGCTCGATTGGTAACACCGCATCGTCAAGAGCTGGCTCAAGATAGATGTTATTTACTCCTTTTCTTGTGCTTTGCTCATCGACAAATTGATGGGTCTCTAAATCGGCCGTGTCCGTTGGCTGGTTCCATGATGTAGTCCGGTCCAACCTGGCCTGGTTCAATTCCACATCGGCGGCAGATGTTTTAAACCTAAACGCGGCCAGTTTCTCCAGGGTGGTTCGCGCCAACCCAATGTGTCCAGCTTGTGCAACCCTGTCGAGTGTTGAAGGAGTATTTATTGTAAATTCTGCGGTCTGCTTGTGATGTGGCTCGTTGTCGTATGACTGTTGAGCATTGGGTTTGCTGATGCTCGTGTTGGGGAAAACTTTAGTTTGCTTTGACAGCGCTGAATTTGTTCTTCGCGAGGCAGATTTCTTCGGACCAAGCGACAATGATGGTGGTGGCAAAGCTTGCTCGTTGGGTTTGGCTAAATATACGGGTCTTTTTGAAAGCGGGCTATCGCCTTTACGCCGTGGCTTTTTCATCTGTGCCGTAGGCGCGCTTTTGTTTCGAGTAGAAGCCGTTGAACGTTTTCGCTTTTGGGGAAGTTGGGAAACAGGCAGTGGATCATCGTCTTGAGGAATATCGTAAAGTGCGTCGCTGTTTCTTCCCCAGCTTGATCTCACAGGCTGGTTGACGGGTGTGAACGACGGTACTCGATAAGAAAGAAGGGAATCGCCAGGTCCCAAATATCTACACCGGCATTAATATCACGCAGTAGTATTTGGTAGAGTAGAGCCCCAACTCATTCAATTGGTGGCCATTTTCCATGGAACTTGGGGTTCTGGCGATTGTCTCATCCCAGCCCTGGTACCTGGGTGGCATTGTCAAGCCAACTGTTCACAGAGCGAGGCACCTGCGTAATGAAGCTTTTATATTACACAGCATCAAACCAATGTAACAATTGCGCATGCGACGACTTCTACGCCGATAATTATAAAATGGTACGCATGTGGTGTGCCCTGGGAAGTTCAATGGTTGAACCTGGACGTTGGAGATGTCAGGTCAGGCCAGGGCAAGCTACCCCGCCACGGCCTAGTACCGCTCTAGCCTATTTGAGGCTTATCGATCGACATCCCAGCAAGGTGACGACTTAGTGCGGGGTGTATATGTGAATGCGCGAGATACGTGCCGGAACCTTAACACAAAGACGCCGGTAGTTGTAATCAATAGTCTTCCCTCAAACGTCCTCTGGACCGGACCGAGAAACAGTCCTTGTTAGCTCTGCGGCAATTATCCAGCTGTCACGTTACCACAGCTCATAACAAGGGTTCACTGAGACGATACTGGCCGCGAGCATACCGATCGCAACAACAACAGCGGCACTGCCTCACTGGCACTACTCAGCGCAGTCTCTTCTCTGAATAGTCATCTGTGTTTGACACCCTGAACCATATCGTTATATTGCCCGTACAGCCACAGTGGTGAGTGAATCCTATCCTCACATGCCGAGAGGATCAACCCACGTGCTTTGTTTGAGTCCGACTTAGGACCTGGCTAATATTTAGCAAGCGTTGGATACCACAATATTACCAACAATGTTCAGCTCTGTAAGCTTTCCCTGGTTTTCTTTGGAGTACACATGACATGATTGAGGACTTCACGAGTTAGAGTAGAGGCGTGAACGGGGGGGATTCAGATATTCCCAACAGGCCCGCACGGCCTCACATATCTGTGATACCTACAGCCAAGTGGTAGACTCATATATGAACGAATTATATCTAAGTGATATTCGAGAGAACTTTTGCAGCCGTCTGGTTCTGACAAACACGGCCTGTAGAAAAAACCATACTCCTCGGTCACGGTCGCCATTGAACGCCTCACAAGTGACCAGTTCCAAGAGGATGATCTGAGCGGGATCCCAGATCTAGTTGAGGCCATTACTTTGCAAGCAACAGGACCCACGGAAGCCGCGCGAGCTATCCGAAAGAAGCTGAAATATGGCAACGTCCATCGCCAACTGCGAGCACTTACCATCCTTGATGGCCTCATGCAAAATGCAGGGCCAAAGTTTCAGCGAGCCTTTGCCGACGAACCTCTTCTCGAGAGATTAAGAGTCTGCGCAACATCGCCCATGTCAGACAAAGAAGTACGGGCTAGATGCCAAGTTCTCTTCGCTGGTTGGGGGCAGACTTATAAGGGCACACCCGGAATGGAACGGATTGCTCGTCTTAACAAGGTAGAGAAAACATCGACATTTTAGCAGCCTTGGTGCTAACACAACAAAGGAACTTCCAAAGCGGAAACAGGTAGTTACTCAAGATAGATCCAAAGTCCTAAAGGAAACCGAGCGGGACCCATTTGAAGACGAGGAGGACGAAGAGGCCGAGCAATCTGCCAGCCGTTCTGCAGCTCCTTCACCGACACCTGGAGCGACAGCCAAGAGCAGTAAACCCAAGCCAAGCAGCAGTAGCTTATTTGCGTCTTCGACGACACCAACAAAGTCCAAGAAGTCAAAGAAAGTGAAGAACAAGAGTGGGCCTTTTAACCTTGAAGCAGAGAAGGGAAACATGAAGATCAACATTGCCGAGTCCTCGGTTGCTTCTATCAACCTCCTCAATGCCATGCAGAGGATCAACCGAGAAGAAGAGCGTGTCTCGGAGAACCAAGCTTGTGTTGCTCAGTTCGAGCGGTGTAAATTACTCCGGAGACACATTCTTCGCTATGTGAGTTAATCTATATTTTGCTTTAATTTGATTGCTTATCATTGTTGAAGATTCAAAACGTCGAAAGCGAAGAATGGCTAGGGGCCCTCATCCAAGCCAATGACCAACTCGTTACTTCACTCATGACGTTTGAGCAACTGGACAGCTCTATCGATGC
The DNA here is from genome assembly GCA_000750815.1 of Pseudogymnoascus sp. VKM F-4516 (FW-969). Taxonomy (NCBI): domain Eukaryota; kingdom Fungi; phylum Ascomycota; class Leotiomycetes; order Thelebolales; family Thelebolaceae; genus Pseudogymnoascus; species Pseudogymnoascus sp. VKM F-4516 (FW-969). Next base: position 87,826 of record JPJZ01000919.1, on the reverse strand, counting down.
AGACAGTGATTCCGACGACGAACTCGCTGAACAAGCTCATGCGTATCGAAGTAAGTAATCTGTGCGGGATACATTAGACCATGCTGACGGATATTCAAAGTGCTGCAAGAAAAGGGTAAATCAGTTGATGGTGCAGCCTCAGAACTCGCTGGTTTAAAGCTGGGTTCAGGTTCCGCAAGCCCTGCTGCACCTGTAGCTCCCCCTCGTCCTGCCGCACCACCGGTTGTCGATAACTATGATTCGGTAGAGGAAGAAGATGACGATAACCCGTTCGGAGATGCGAATGCATTGGAGAGTCCTGCACTGGAGAGAGATGAGCCGAAGTGGTAAGAATATCCATATTCCAGGTATTGAATAGTGCTAATACGTCTCCACAGGAGGGCAGTGTAGTACGGTTGATTCAGTTAATACTGGCAGAGCGGAGGATGATGTTATGCGGGTGCCATTGGTTTTGACGCGCGATGATTATTTTAGCATGAGTAGATATCTGATTGTCATAGCAACTTGTGATTTTGGCATAACATAGAGAATGGAGCAGTGCTTACGTCCAATGCAATATTTATCTTTCAGTTATCTACGCTTCTCGCCTCCGTGAAGTTCCTATCCCCCACCTCCCACCTCCCCAGTCACTCACCTCAACCCCCACCACTTCAGTCACTCACCACAGACCCCCACCCACCAGCAACCGCCAACCAAAGCTTATATACCCCGATAACCCCGTCACTATCGGACCCCAGGAAGCCTTATGGCAGAATGGGAAGGTTTCGCTGCGCGCACCAGCAAGTGCTGGGTTCAAACGCAGCTCGAGACATAAGTAAAATCCAGAAAAAAATGGATTTTCTTAAGATCTGAACATACAAGTGTATATTCAGATCTTTCTTTTTGCCTTTTTTTGCCTTTTATTTCATTCTTCAGAGGCCATTTCTAATCCGCTAAGAGAGACGAGAGTTAAAACGACGTCTTTGAGGATTCGTTGTATTTACGACCTTTCATTTCCTATGGTGACGACAATTTCCATTCCTACTTTGATATGTAATGAGAACAGCAAGATTGTATTGTCACATTCATGCTTATGCTAGGGACCAATCGTAAAATCCACCTCTTGGGGACTCTGGTTGTTTGGTATTCTACACCAGCCTCTCATCCGCTTCATAGAGGCGAACTATTTCTCGTAACGCCTCCTCCTTCACCTGTTCTTCCCTCTCATCCTCCATGAATCTTCCACGGTATCTCATAGGATCAGCCGCCTTCTCCATCACATCGGCCTCAACCCCGGGCCTGGCTGCTTCTTCTTCACGGGCGGCCACAGCAACCTTCCAACTCTCGAGAACATTCTCTGCTCCACTACAAATAAGTATTCCTATCGTACAGAATCCAATAACTATCATCGCTGCGTAAACTGTATTGCGGCCATTCGCCACCCAGGTGCCATAGTTTGTTCTGTATTTGCATTGGCATTCGCAGCATTCCCGGCATTCCTGGACCATGCTGCACGGCCTCCAGATCGTGAAAAAAACAAATGTGGCGTAGTCGATTGCAGAGAAGATGATACTGCAAAATACGAATATTCTATACTTGAACTGCTGTCTTGCTGCACGCAGAGAGTCGCGCTCTGTGGGAATATTGAAGGTCGAGACTACCGTAATTAGTAGGGAGGCAGTACTGATCAATATCCGTAGATACGTGACGTGGAAGAACTTGTTGAAAAGCGAGGTCATGGCGACTGTGATCATGTAGGATATCTCGCAAGTGAACAGTTTGTCTGTTGCCCACTGCGCGGAAGAGACCAATTTGCCCAAGCTCTCTTGTGTGAGAATGATATGACAAAAGCCGAGGAGCTCGGATGCCGATGGGAGTTTGATGCTGGTTGTCGCTGACGGCAATGAGAAAATGGACTCCAGATAGCGACTGATAATCGGCCTCAAGTTGACGGGCGATAGAACCGTCAAAATAGAATGCCTGTGGATGGTGTCGACAAACGACGCGCTCGATGAGACGTAAAGTTGGTATACCAGTATCATCGCAAACAGCGGGGCTACTCTGGCGTATAGTATGAGGTCGTCCATATTTGATGAACGCAGTGCCACGTACTGTTCTGAGCGTCGAGAACTCATATTTGCTCAGATTGATTGGCAATGTGACCTGAGCTCGTAGATTGAATGGTAGGCTGTATCCATCAAGTGCCTGTGTGGACGCGGGACTCACGAACAGAGCACATTCGCGTGGATAATTATTGTAGCAGGTAACGGCTACAGACAGATTTGGACAGTTTCATTGTTTTGGAAACTTCGTCGGCGGAATCGCACTTGCCGTTTCTACGATACTGTATGCATGGTACGTCGCGTTTGATTTTGGAGTGGTGATCTCAACAACTTCGGCTAGGCAATTTTGGTGTTTGAGGAATAAATTAGAGCTTATATTTGGGTAATTAAGCCATCCCTGCAAGAAACGAAGCCGCAAATCCCCTACTAGAGTAAATTGAGAACGAAAGCTATCATGGGTATTAAAATCGCCAAACCAACCCCGCTTTGCATATAGCAATTGCATGTTCCTTACGCATCCTCTGTCTGAAGCATCTTTGAGGCTTCCTGTCTCTCCAATTCCTCGTAGTCTCTCAGGAAAGTTTTCCGCTGCAAGCATCTGGCTTCGCCATGTTTCTCGAGAGTACGCTTATAATCACGAGATTGAACGCGGCTCTTGACTCCATTATCATCATCTTCAGTCCATATCCCGGCGACATTTCTCGGGATTTCCAAACCTTTCGCACGATCCGAAATAAGCCTCTTCGTAAGTTCAGCATCCATAGTGGTAATGCGCATCATTTGCCGAATAACCTCCATGTCAACCCCCTCCGCCATTAACTGTTCGCAGAGCTCCCCTATCTTTTCATTGCACTGTGAATCAGTCTGTGGTTGCGTTACCTCTTCGTCGCTGTTGTGCTGAGAGGGAGGTGTATAATCCCTTGTTTCTGACCAAAGTTGGCGTGACGGGGAAGAATCGAGTTCGTCTAATGGAGATGGCGGAGGGAAATATTCGATATTAGTTTCGACAAGTTTCGTGCCTTTAGCATTTTGCTGGTTAGGCAATTTCTCGCTGCTGTTCAGGTGGCTATTATAGACATGCTCAGGCGTCGAAGGGATTTCATCTGCCCTTTCCTTGCCTTTCGAGATTCGTGGCCGCTTGTTGTGGCTATGACTGGAAGTAGGGCTTGGTTCCACAACTGGAGATATGCTGTGCTGGTCATGGTCATGAGATCGCTTTTGCCGTTCGGGAACAGCAGTTCGGAAGACCAAGGAAGGAGACTTCAAATTATCATCGATACCTCCCTCGGTTTCTTGTTCAGATTGCCCGTCGTCTTCTGATTGCTTGCGCAGAGCTTGGGCCTTGACTTTTTCCTGTTCTACCATTATATAATATTCATAGTAATCAACTAGAAAATCGTCACATATCTGCCGGAGCTCATCAGGCGCACTGGGGTGTGTTGAGATTTCGAATCCCAATTTGGTCGCAAGGTCATCCCAAACATCTCTGCTGCTTTCGATCTCCTCAAAATGACCAAGCAGCGGGAGAGAAGCAGTCCACACGCTGAATAGACTAATTTTACGCCTTGAAACAATTGGCTGAAAGGCAACGGGTTCTGATATATGCTCCCGAGCAAATTCAGTTAAGCTTTGCAGAAATGCCAATTCTCCATGGCCCACTGATTGTCGGATTTTCTGGGATACAGTGTCTTTATTTGCTGATCGTTCAGGGATAACCGTAGCTGGCCGCAAGGTCTTCGGGGTGCTCACTCCACTTGAGAGAAGACGAGCTTGTCTAGGGGTCTGCGCTGGAATAGCTGCACCTGGTGTGACTGGTTCCGTGAATTTTGGAAGAGAGGCACGCCCCTTCGTCTTGCCATCTTTCCTCGTGGAACTATACGAGTGTGGTTGTTCAGGGGCCTGCGTTGGAATAGCTGTGACTGGCGTGACTGGTTCCGTGGCCTTTGTATGAGAGGCGCGTCCTTTCTTCTCGCGGATTGTGGCCCCAGATATATAGGTATCGAAATCAACAAGCCTGTCGCGATAGACCTGTTTTAGAGCTGTATGTGCCGTTTCGTGCTTATAAGTATTGATTCCTAGTTTGGTGGCAACCTGCAACCACCTACTTGCTCCATCGACTTTTCGAAATCCTCCAAACTCTGGCTTGTTGACCACACTCCAGAGATCATATAGTTCTAATTTGAGTCCATATATGCTGAAGGAAGGTTCAATCTCATATTCGATGGCTCTTGACAGCTGCTTTAAATCCTCAAGGAATTTTGCTTTATTAGCAGAGGCGCCAGTTTGAGACTGATCCGTTGGAGGCTCAGACTCTTGAAGCCTGTTTGTAATGGCCCCGTCCTCGCCTACTTTCCGGTGACTAGAAGTATCTCTACTTTCTGATCTTGAAGGTACGGCTGCGCGAATTGGGGTTGTGTAGGCTCTGGAAGGAGAGTCTGGTTCCCGATTGGGTTTGGGATTAATCACCGTGTCATCTTCGTTCTCATCCTCTTCACATTTGCGTGGCGCGAAAGTATTGTAGTAGTAATTGCACCAATCGCCTGCCGTGTGTCTTGTGTACTGTACTGCGATTAGCCAGTCATGTCTACTGGGGCATAGAGCAGCAGGGATGGCCAACAGGACTACTTACTACTTTGGCAAATGCTTCCCAAGCATGGACTATTTTCCCTTGGGGAACCTTGACAATGTCGCAATATTCATCTTCTAGGACTGCAATATCTTCGTCTGTGAATGGGACGTCGGTTGTGAAAGGGGGTTCCTCTGAGATTGGGATTTCACCCTCGAGTGGGTGAAGGGTGGCAGGCGGCACCATATGATGTTTTCTTGCGCCTGAACGATTGGGTGTGGTTGTGACGTTTTTGGACTGAATTGCAGGTGGAATGGCCCGGCGTGGCCGGTCTTCCTTGTTTTTTACTGGCCAGTCTGTACTGTCCATGTCAATCTCTGGCCGAGGTTGGGAAGAGAGTTGCTTTATCCAATGGTCACGCCACGACTGTGCAGTATGCCGAGGATTCTATTGAGCGTTTAGTTAGACGCCAATCGAATTTGACGCGGAAACATACCTTATCTGCAAACTGCTCATATATCTCATTTCCTTTGACGGAAAGGCCCAATCGTTCGGCTTTGGCAACCCAAATACTCATGGCCGTGTCATCTTCGTGTGTGAAAGGCGTTCGGGTCGATTTCTTTGGTGGACTGAGCCCACCTGAAACCCCAGTTTTGCCAGAGGAACTTATTCGATGAGTTTCTAAATCCTCCAGTCGCCCTTTTTTCATACTCTGCTCCAGGTATTTCCACGAAACAGAATTTGCAGGCGCAAGCTTGGGCTTTGCGTGATCTGCAATCAGGACGTCCGCATTCTTTTCTTGCGGAACCACGAGGCCCCCATTGCGCTTTATAAAGTTAGCAGCGGCCGCTATTCTGGACAATGGCATATTTACCTTCACGTCTTCAATTAGTGTATTTCGCAAAGGAACTTTCTGCACGATGAAGAACTTTTGACCCTGGAATAAGTCACCACCCCCAGCGACACCCTCGTAGACGGCTGACGCCATATAAAATGCTTTGTGGAGTTGTGGATCAAGAGAAACGTCTAAATAAACGCTTATGAGGCTTTATTAACCACGCCTCCAGGTAGCCGTCAACTGGTATATACTGATGGGCGATTTGGCAGCCTTCGGGGAGAAGTACAAGGGAGAAATTAGGTGTAGTCCAGCTGAAACTAGAATAAAGAACAGCTGGCCAAGCTAATACATGATTATCTGGTAAAGGAGACCGTGCATGATTTGGCAAGAGCGCAGAATACTAGGCGATTTGAAAACCACGCGTGTTTGAGGCGTCTGGGTTGGATGTCTGACTGTCTGGCGTATGCTGTAGTGGTTGTGAATGACAGGAGTACTTACCTCTGTAACTTACTTTTGATTTGGGCGCGTTTTGGACAACGAATAACGCGTCATCACGTGACACCAACTCTCGTGTTAATGGACTCCATTCCCCTGCCTTTATTCGGGGGACAGAGAACACCAAAGGAATGCTTGTTGAGTTGACCTGCCTCATTACAATTACGCGGCTTTTGGATACTAAGAAATTGTCGTGAATAATTTTACTTTGCTCAACACTATTTGTCTACATTATGCCACTTTTTTGAGTTATCCGCTCGATCACTTGGTGGAACACTTTGACAGGCCTGTGGGCCCCGGGACCCTTCACGATGGGTTTAGTGAAGAGTGTCATTTGTCTGGTGCTTTTCATATCACTCATGACATTTGTTTTGTTCTTTGGAAGACTACCAGCCTTACGGTATGTATGGATGAGAGAGACTGGCCGATAGATTCAAAAGCTCATCAGGAACCAGGAGAACGCCCGTCGGTGCCTTGAACCGACTTCTCATGATTCATATCCCTAGATTTCTGTTCTCTCTGGATCAAAGAATCAGCAATGGGCGTGTGTATGCCTCAGGTGCGGAGACCCTGCGGTTTATAATGAACGAACGACACCCAACAGTCCTTGTAAGTTTGGAATTGAGTGGTTTGTGCTACCTGCACATCTCGAAGCTTTTTGTGGCTCAATCCCCTATTTTTTTATTGCCCATTGGAATATTATATTGTCTTTAAATGTTTCATCGACAAGCTCAAGAGCTATATTGCTACGTACTGTGGACTTCATCGCTCGAGTAACCCAGTGCATAATGGAGGGCATGTTACTCGTTGCTATCCGTTTAAGGTGTGTCGGATTCGGCATATAACCTAAACATGACGGCCACATAGCCAATGATTGCACCATCAACCCATATTCGCACTGTATTTTCCTACCAATCATTCTGCATCTTCAAACCTTTGAAACTCTGCTGACTTTGATTAGATCTTGTTCATTCTCTTGCTCTCCGTCTCCGAGTACCTCTATCTGCCCTCCGTCTTTCCCGCTCAAACTATGGCTACTCAAGCCGTAATGATCCCGATCATACTCATGCCCTATATTTTCCTCTATCTTGCTGCATACTCGGATCCAGGTTTTATCACCACCGCTACTCACGCAACCCACATGCGCCTCTACCCCTACGATCATATTAACTTCTACCCATCCGCCGTATGCAGCACTTGCGACTTCATCAAGCCGTCTCGCTCAAAGCACTGCGCTCTTTGCAAGCACTGCGTATCACGGGCAGACCATCACTGCATATTCATCAACAACTGCGTTGGCTACGGCAACACGCATTGGTTCATCCTCCTCCTCCTCTCCACCACCCTCCTGACCGCCGCCGGCGGGTACCTGGGCACGATCTACATTAGCGACCTCATCAAAGCGCGCTATAGCTCATTTACCATCCGAGGAACAGGGTACACGTGGCGCGATTATGCGAATTTCTGGCTCTGGGGAATGCACATTAGACCTGGTGCTGGCGGTGTCACGCTTCTATGTGTGTTGAGCACCTTGCTTATTGCCGCCCTGGCCGCATACACGCTATATCAAGTTTGGGCGGGCGTCACAACGAACGAGAGCGCAAAGTGGGATAACACGAGTTCGGATATTGACGATGGGGCTCTGTATATGCGACCTCTAGACGAGCATAGACCGCGAGACCCAGGAGTTGAACCCCGTGTAAAGTGGCCAGTGCAGCCAAAGGTCATCAGTTTGAGTTGCGAAACTAAACCACCGAGCAACGCGAAGAGCCTGAAGGGCCAAGGACATGGAGAATGGACGCGCGTGGATAGCTTACACGACTTGGAGAATGTCTATGACATCGGATTCTGGTGCAATATAAGGGACTTATTTCTTTCGCGCTCAGCCTGGGAGAACCGGTACTCTGAAGATTAGTACGTTATCTCTAAATCTGCAGTGGGAACTCCAGCATCCAAGAGATGGATGGCAAATCAGTGGATATAGCCCGGGAGCCACCGAAAGAATGCATGGCGAGTCAAAGTACAATTCTGCGAGTTCTCATACTTTTAGATAGAAAGAATACCCGAAGTTGTGGCATGTTATGATATAAATTTATTTAGAATTCTGTATTGGAGATGTGCTGCGTTAGAGTACGCAAACAAAAAATAGCGGTGTTGATGTGTATGATGTACACCCTTTCTAGCCATACTGATACACAGTCACAGCCAGCTATGATCCCTTTTCCTGTATCCCAGGTTCCCACATTGCCAGTTTGTCAACTTCGACAGTCCATCGCTATATTTCTAATTCAACCGCGCCCGCAAAGACCTGAGATTTTACCTCTTGATACCGACATAAACCCATTGAGGCAAGCAACCAATTTCGAACATCATAACGTCTTGACCTCCATCCACTCGCTGGTGCCCACCCCAAGGTTAAGCCCGTTCCTAGCCCACCACTTCCTTACTTCGTCCTCTCCCTCTCCACCAGCGAGGCGCACACTATCCTCCAGCGCCTCTTCAATATCGCAAGTCTTGTACTCCACCTTCAACCTCTTCCCTTCCCATCCCCAGTGCTCTCCGCTCGTCTGCCGCCGCCACCACTCCAGCACTCGCACAAATCCATTCTTTGTCGGCCCAACAAGCACCTGGTTATCATAGCTCATCGCAAACTTGCTCCCCTTGAGACTCTTCCACGTCTCTAGCACATCAACGTGCCCATACGTTGACGCAACGCGCGCCACAGAGTCGGAGTGCGAGTACGGAATTCCTGATGTATCCCACCAGTGGACAACACGGGTTTGCCCGTTTTGAGCTGCGCACAGAACTGACTTACCAACCTTCAGTCTCAGCGGCGCAAGGCCGACATCCATTGATTGCGAGTCAAAACTTGGTGACGCTGGTTCGTACAAATACGACGAGTTTGTGCGTCGCGCAGAGGGGTTCTTGGCCTCAGGCTCAAGGATATACGCGCCTTGGTGCATGCTTGCCTCTTTCCACCATTCTAGAACGAGGATGTGGCCTTTGCTGCTGGCTTGCTCCAATGCCGCCTCGCTGTATTTTAGCGGCAGGCCAGATTTTTTCCACCAGTCGAGCACATGTACGAAGCCAGACTTGGATGCGCCGTCAATAGCTTCATCCGTGTAGTCTTTCTTGAGGAAGGAGGCAGAGGTTCGCCACCATTCCAGAATCTCATTTCTTCCATAAACCGCCGATGCCTTGGTCGGGAGTAGTTTTCCGCCAAAAGACGTCCAAAAGACTTCGCGGAACTTGGTCTCGAGATATGATAGGACGTCTGTGAGACAGAATTTGATGATAAGCTTGACACATAGTGATGAAAGGTATTCCATGGTCTTGGGAGCTTCATCAAGCTTTCCAATAACATGCGGCACAGGTTTGGTGAGGATTGTCGACTCCAGGGAGCGCATGTACTCATGGAGTTCATCCTTTGGAGATTCACGAAGCTCCCATTCTTTTGGTATCGGAAGGTTGGTGTAGATGCCGATAGATTGTGCCACTTCCCAGTCGCCGACGTAGTCGAATATTATGGTCCATAGCTCTGATGGGAGCCGAGTTTCCGTCTTTTGATTTCGGCGTGCCTGCTCTATATCGCCGGATGTGGTTATATCAACATCGTGGCCAATGGTCAAAAGTTCAGCCTGGTTATTGATGGTTTCGACGAGGTCGGGGAAGCCGTCGTATTCAATGAGACATTTCTTTGCCCCCTTCTCATCATACTGCCACAGAATTGGTGGCATTACCCTAACCCAGTTCCATTTCCTCCTCAGCTTCGATAGCTGCTTCTTTGTCATAGGATTCTCCCACATGGATGTCGTCATGCCCGGTACCAGTATGATCTTTTTCGACACATCCCAACCCCTAAGAACATCGAGTATAAGAGTCCCAGTTATCCCATTTAACATTTTCCCCAATGTATCCGCACTAATCGGCGCAAGGACCAATAAGTCTGCCCACTCAGCCCAAACGTGGGCTGTGCCTTCGCCATTGTTGAGGCCGCGGCCAATATTACTCGGGGAGTTTTCGAGAGTAGGAGCGAATCGCACCGCCTTCGCTGTAGGGTCGTCGCAAATCGCCCTGCATTCGACTTTCGAGTGTCCGAAGAAACGCACGAGCAGCGCTTCGGCTTTGGAGACGTCGCGCTCGCAGTTGGCGGCAACTAGGACGTGGAGTTTCTGGCAGTCTGTCGCTTTGAAATCGAACGGTCTTGATGGCCGCGGCATAAGAGGCTCTTGTACGACACTATGTATACCTAGATTATCATACTGATAATCCGAGAGATGCGTCTCCATGGCTGTTGAAACTAATGTGTGGCGACTTCTGAGTCGTGAGGAACAAGCCCTGGAAAATAAGTGAACGACCCGAACGAGACCTCATCACTAATTATTCGCGAGATGCGAAAGTAACTGAGGCAAGGTGAGACAATTTGTGATAGGGACCAACGCGAGGCAAACACGTAGGTTTGGTGGTGAATAAACCTTGTCCGCGGGGTAGTGTTGTGGAACTCCTGGAGGACCCCCAAACTCACCGCCCAAAGCTCCCTTGACGCCTTATCGGAGGATTTTATCCGCATCCCGACCGAGCTAAATATATGGGACGATCATTCCCGCTAAACCAACGCCGCAAAGCTAAAATATCTTAAATGAACGACATATTATAATATGCAAGATACTTTTTATTAGGCACTGAGAGACTGCAAAAATCATTTGAAAGAGTATCCTAACTGTACGCATGTGATATATTTTTCCTACACCTTAATATGGGAAATTCTCCAAGAGAATGGTATCGTCGCGCAACAATAATATCATGTGAACGGCCAGAGCCTGAACACATACCCAGCTTACATACTGAAATATGGAAAAAACCATTTACCCGCATCAAGCAGGGCATTCTTCGAAGCGCCACAAGCGCCTTACCATTAATATACAAAACCCCCCCTCGCATAAATTGAATTCTTTCAATTTACCAGTCAAGCATCCCCGCTTGGTCCACCTCCATCCCCATCCTTGTGGTTCTTCCGCTTGCGCCTCCTTTTTGTCTTCTTCTTCACGTCATCAACTTCGGCATGTCCATCGCTGGCCCCTCCTGACTCTGGGCGGGGTTCAACTAGCTGCACGTTGACGTTGGTTTCCCCTCTGTTCCTAGCCCCGTCTTCGCCATCCTGCGAATGTATCGCATCGTCTCCATCGCTGGAGCTGGTGGTTTGTAGCACGACTTTCCTCACCCCATTTGAGTCAACTATATTTTCAGTAATACTGCCGCTCCGCGCAGTTCCACGTTTTCTTGGTGCTGTGCCTGCATACCCAGAACGTAAACTGGAGATGGTGCCACCACTATCAGATTCATGAAGCTCGGGGCGCCGGGGTGGGGACTGTGGGCTAGTCACAGTTCCTGTAGAAGGAAGGCCCTTTGTGTATTGCGACTTATCGGGCTCATCAATGTCGGCCTGTTGCGATTTGCGTAGTGGACTTGAAGTCCTGTGAGTTGGGCCATGATCCATGCTCCCATATCCTTGTTGCAGTGCAAGTACGCCGTCCGAAGCCGGTCTGCCAGCACTTTGCAATAAGCCTTCTCCTTCACCTCCATACGGGGCAGAATACATTTCTGAATCATCTTGGAATACAACATGATCTTCGTGAACCGAAGTGCGATGGTCTTTGGCGTCCTTAACAACGCCAGGCTTGATTTTAACTGTATTGTACCGTGTCGTCTTTGGGCGGCTGGCAACGTTTGAAGGACCGAGATGTTTGAGATGTTCGCGCATGTCTGCGGCATTTCCACGTACAGTAACTGAACCGCCATCAGCGTTAGCAGAACTGCGTCTGATCATAAAGGTAGCCTTTGGGCTAGTGCCAAAGGTCACGGGGCTTTGGCTTGGTGTCTTGCCATCCAAGGATAGATGGCGCCGTCTCGAGCCACCATCTTTGTAATTTTCGTCCGCGGCAACCACCGGAGAGCCCTGAAGACCTTGCAGTTTTGGAACATCATTGTCAGCTACGATTTGGCCCTTGGCTGCCCGTCTGTATGTGGGTGCCGGTGCAAGACGTCTGATGGCTTTATGGACGTCAATGTATACATCGGATTCGTCAATAATTTCTCTGTAGCGAGGTATTAGCACAATGTTTGCAAGTGGGAGACAGTGACACATACTCTCCAATAAGTTCCTCAATAACATCCTCAAGTGTAACAACACCAATAGCGCCATGGTCTTCACCTGGATATTCGGATACCAATACCATATGAGACTTGCCTTCCTGGAAGAAGTTCACAATATCGAGGCAGCTTGTTTCTGGGCTTGTTTCTGGTAGCGTCGCTAGAGCAAACTCGCCGACTTTCTTGCAATCCTCCGGGTCATAAGTAATCAGCATCTTAACGAGGAGCATGCCTATGAAGTTGTTCTCGTTGCCAGGTTCGTAGATGGGAATGCGCGAGTATCCTGCACTGAGGATGGCGTCCATGGTTTCTTCATCGAGGACAGTTTCAACAGACATTGTAAACACATCTCCCATGGGCGTCATAATGTCTCCCACAGCCTTGTCCTTCAGGTCTAGCACAGCGCTTATTATTGTCACTTCGTCTTGGTTCAATCTGTCACCAGGAGTTGACCCAAGAGTCTTATGTAGTGTGACTAAAGTCTTCAAACCCGACTTCTTGTAAACAGTGCCATGGTCTTCGCCGAGGAGGTGATCGAGGAGTTTCGCCGTAGGCCATGCAATTGGCGCAAGGAGGTACATGAGAACCAGGACAAAGGGCGCCATGACTGAGCCAATCTGCAACCCATATCTGACGCAGATAGACTGCGGAATAACTTCACCAAAGATAACTAGTGACGTTAGTATATTTACAAAACGAAACGAACCCAATATACTTGCCGATTAAAGCTGTGCTACCAAGAACCGCGGGCCACCCGCCGCCGAGTGAGCGATCGAGTACGATAGGCAGAGTTTCGTTGACAATAACATTGGCCAGCAGGAGAGTCACTAAAACCCAGTGCTTCCCTCTCTTCAGAAGCTTGAATACTCTCTGTGCGTGTTTTTGCTCCTTGCCTTCTCCAGAGGTGGCAATGACTTGTAGATATATTCCGTCTTGTCCCATCAAACTGCGATCGGAGTATTTATTAGTCTGAATCTTTTCCGACAGTGTCACAACCTCGGTGTCAACTCACGCAATTGTTAACCCAGCGAATGCCCCTCCAGACACCACCAATATCATAGCCACCGTCAAGTACAGCCATAAATCAGGATCATCTGGGCTTTTAGGCAAGTCTTCATGGCCTTTGATCCAGCTCGTCAACGGTGCTGCACCTGCAAGTGACAATTGAGAAGCCGCCAGGAAGAGGACTTTGGCCAGGCCAACCACTGCTGGACGAGTCCCTCCTGCTGCGACATTGTATCGTGTATTGTGTGGCCGAATCGTCATCGTCGAAGCCACGGGCTTGAATGGCGTGCGGTCGATAACAGGCGTTGCTCTGTTTCCTTCCACCTATCCAATTCACCCCAATTGACTGTCCTTCCTTTACACGTATTCGAACCAGTTCCGGCGTTGTTTGTTGCTTTCGAAATAGTTGTTGTTCCAAGGTACGTTGTAGTACGTATTTACAGTGGAGAAAAATTGAGGGTCTGGCCGAGACTGACAATATATCGTTTAAGCGCGGGTAGCATCAATTGACGACGGAAACACAAAAAGCCAAGATTTGCTAGTAAGGTTCAAAGAGCTTTAGTACAAGTACATATTATAGTAGTGTATACTCTAGTAGCATATTAGTAGAGTAGGATAGTAGTGTGGTGCGGTGTACGGTACTGTATGGGTAGGACTCCAGTACATCCAGTAAGGGTGCGGGGTTGGAGGTGCTTTGAGACCCAGAATGGTGGAGACTTGGGCGGCTACCGGCGTCATTCGATGTCGGCTAATCGAACTCGTTGATCTTAACGACTATCAAACCACAAGGAGCTTCGGAAACACGACATGCACCTTCAACAACAAGAGCCAGAACTATATACGTTGATGGCATGCAAAGATGGTCAATAGCTGATCGTGCAACTTACACCTACCAATCGAGCCTATACCCTGCCGCAACCTCTTGTTCTTCATTTCCACTGAACTCCAGTACCGCAGTGAAGTGAAAGCACAGCATGTCGCGGCAGAGGATGTCTGGATGATAACCCGAATTACGGTCGACTCTCGATCCTATATATTCGTCAAGGCCGCCCTGTTTTGTTCATAACGACCGGACACTGAGCGCTTCCGAGCCGCATATAGTAGGCGCTTGGAGACACAGGTTGACATCCTTCGACCAAGATACGCCCTCAATCAAGTCGACTACCATACGGATAATCTTACCGAATCTACGCACCGAGTCTGGAAGTTTTAGAGGGTAGGAGATATGGCCGGTAACGGAGCAGGCGACCGCCTTGGCGATATTCCAGTGCTTGGGGGAGCAAACACCCAGACAAAAGAGCAGAACACATCACATCCAACCTTAGCATCGCCTTCCAAAGCAAGTCGTTTAGCAGAGTCTCTTCTGCCACCCTTTAAAGAGATCCCCAAAGACCCCAAAGATAATACATCGAATGCCGAGAGCCCAACAACCCCCAGGCGGATGCCTTTTGCTCGGCCACCGTCCCTGCAGATGCCTCAGAAGGACCTCGCCAATATAGAATCTGCCTACAGCCGAATTCCTCTTTCGCCAAAGCTTGACCCGACAGACTCGTACGGCTCGCCAGTTATACCACGACGCTCGCGGGGCCTAGACTTCTCCCGAGCCGCAACAAATCTACATCATTCTACACTGGCAGAGCAATCGTCCCCAGATTCCTCGCCTACGATCACAGGACGAGCAATGAATATACCTGGCAGGCGAAGAAGCGGTCAGTTCTCGTCCGAGACATCTGGCACCTCTCAGTGGTCTTTTAGACCTCCAGGAGATCGAACCACGATCTCGAGCTCTCTTGGGAGTGTTAACATGCTATGTTCAGAGTCATCTGATAGCAACTCTGACGAGGAGCTTATGGATACGGATGACATAGACGATTCGATCCTCACCACACCCCAAGTTGGCAGCCGGATGCCGTTGGGCCTGAATATCTGGGGACAACCACAACCTAGCCCAGGGAACAATTGGATGAACCAGTCCCCAGCTGCCAGTAGCTTGATCAACTTTCAAAGGGCGAGGATGCGCAGTGGCAAAAGCAAAAAGGGATCAAGCAGCTCAAGCTCAAGGGCTAGTCCCATGTCAAGGTCGCCACCTGTCGGAGGTTCTGATGCTATGAATAACAGCCAATTTGCAAAAGATATTCCGTCCGGTACGCAATCAAGGAGGGAAAGTATCAGCTGGGCGGCAAACCAACTTCATATTGACGGCAGCGAAAGTGACGACGGAACCCTCAAGAGCACGTTGGAGAACCCAGAGAATCTTCCAACTACTCCGGCAAGAGATGGACAGAGAGGAGTTATAAGGAGAGCTGTAACGAGACGAGGCAACATGCTTCCTAAGACGAAAGGATTTGCACGAATTCGGGCAGCATTGGCAGAAGAAGGGGCGCCGGTCGAAACCGAAGTCCGTCGTGAGGCTACTGTAATCCGTCAAGTACGTGAAAACGACATGGACCTTGAGCCATCACGGCCCCGTGCATTATCGACGGCCACTCTATCATCTCCATCCGTCCGCCCGTCACAAGGTGATGGCCTGGAAGACGCGTTGGCGGACGACATGATCAGCCTTGCAAATAACAATGCTGGAGGAAGCTTCAAGCAACAGGTAGTTCGTAATTCCAAGGGCCCAGAGTTCTGGGAAGGCTTTGAAGACCGCAAATACCGTACACCACCACCTCAATTCCCAACACGCGAATCGGCCTCCACTGCAAGCGACGATATGTCTATGGATTCCCAGGTTTTCAGTGGCAACTTTTCTATACCCCTAGCTCGTGATGCTACCGATTCACAGTCGCAAGGACCGTCTGCATCGCCAACACGTGCCACGACTCCATTGCCAGCAGCGATTGATATCCGTCGTGTTAACAACAAGCGCCGCAGAGACGACGATTTTGACCCCATGTCCTTCAAACGACGGGCTGTTTCGCCGGGGATGTCTGTGCAAAACAGCCCTGTGGTACAGAGTCCGATGCAAAGGGATGTTAACCCGTGGGGCACAAGGCCACCGAGCAACAGCGGCTCCGATAAAGGCATGATTGAAGGTCATTCTAGTGGGCGGTCCAGTGGGACGAAGCGTGTGGGCCTCCAAGGGATGACCGATACGAATGATAGTTTGATGAACATGAGCATTGAGTAGGATTTGTTTCTGTGGTGGATGGCTTTCGGCGAACAGACTGCACTACGGAGTTACAAGGCATGGTGCCTGAAGCATTGTTTGCGTTGGGGCGCATCTGGGTCTTCTCCTTGGGCGTACAGAGGTATTAATACTGGGATTTTCTTATATGGCCATGAAACTGCTGGTCCAAAGGGTGCAGAACATAGGTAGCATACATTGAGCCTAACTTTGCAAATTCACATCTGAACGTTTATTATCAACATGTTTTCCACCTCTACCATGAGGAACCGTAAGTATCCTTCAAAGGTCAAAATATAGGAGTGACACTGCCAAAGCCCACTCAACTGCTAGTTTGAGACTTCTGGATCGTGAATTGGGGTGAAGGTCTGACCTAGATAAAATTAGTGTTAAACATGTATAAGCAGAGAGAAACAAGTACAAAATTATATTTATAGCTGGAATTCAGAATAAATTGATCCATAAGTCAAGACAGTTGCTTCTAGTTTCGATTCCTTTCAAAAGCACGTGATGTACCTTCCCATATCGATATGGGAGCTTATCGGGGCGAGCTATCGCATCCAACGCGACGCGACAACATACTCCAATCCAGCCAAAATTCATATATGATTGTCGCAATAACCCTTTAACGCCCCATCATATTGTCTAATCACATCGTCTAGTACCGGCGCATATTCTTTCAGTACACCAAAGGATAAAGAACCGAGTCAGACGCTCCATTGAGCGTTTCTTCCGACTTGTGCGCCACATTTAACACAAAGCCGCCATGCCACCAGGTAAGTAAGGGAATTGACTGTTTTCAGCATTCAAAGCTTTGCAACTTCACATACTTCAAACTTCACTACACTGCTGCTCTTTCAAGCTGGCACTGTAACGCTAACCACTTGCAGCGCTGTCCGAAAGTGAAAGTGAGAGCCCCGAAGTCGAGACCCGAGTTACACCACAAGCGACAAACGCCCGCCCCTCCAGAGCCAGCAACGGCAAAACAAAGAGAATGTCAGAGGATGCCAGCGACGGCGAAGATGTTGAGATCCTGGCTGTAACGGCAGATGAAAAGGAAGCAGACGAGGACGAGGAAGACGAGGAGCAGGAAGGAGATGTGTATGTTATCAGGTGGCATACTTTGGAGTAATGCGCCTAACTGTATCGCAGATACGTTGTGGAAGCTATTAAGAATCACATGTTCGATGAAGATGTCAGTAAAGTCCTTGGATAGACACTGCCATGGCATGGACTAACGCTGCACAGGGCCAGATACGTTTCCAAGTTAAATGGGAAGGCTACCCCCGCCCGAGCGACATGACTTGGGAACCAGAGGTGAATCTTTCGTACGCTCACGCCTTTCTCTCCCATACGAGCGAGTATCACTGACCTTTGTAGAACTGCAACAGAAATCGTGGAGGAGTACTACAAATCAATTGGTGGCCGCGAATTCGTTACAGACGAAGCTGCGAAGGAGCTTGAGAAGGTTAAGACGGCACCCCCCCGTAAACGTGGTCGTCCAGCCTCAGGAAACGTGGTAGCACCGAAGGGGAAGAAGGGTAAGTTGGAGAAACATCCAAAGAACTCCACGCCACCGGCGTCAATGGAGTTCCAACCGCCCACTGGGAGCTGGGAGAATGAGCCCGTTGTGATCGAGCAGGTTGAGGAGAACGAAGAAGGAATACTGGTGGTACATGTCGTTTGGAAAGGAGTGCACAGGACCAGGCATGAAACCAGAGTGGTTTACAAGCGCTGCCCACAAAAGGTATGTCCACTACGATGTTGAGCTATCAAGGATAGGTTGCTGACCAGACTGTAGATGCTGAAATTCTACGAAAATCATATGTTCGATACCCTAGCCAAAAGAAGAAGAAACAAGCGGCTAACGACTAAGTAGAGTCTTCGTGAAAGGAGGCGGCAAAAAGACCACGAATATCGACAAGGAACCGACTCACTGAAGAAATGCCACCAATAATCCTCCCAGTGAGGTATGCCTAACCATACAGAGTGTTCTTACCCTGCGACTAAGCTGTGCTTCTCTCACTCATCGTACCTCATATGGCAAACCTTGTAGGCATTATAGCGAAAGGAAAGCTTATTTTTGAGGCGTTTATGGAATTTCACGTCACATTGCAACATACCATTTGCGAACATCTGGCCCATCATTTTCACGTTTATTTGGCTTTATGATCGGGCACTTGGAACGGACGGAACGGACGACACAGGTGGGGGGATAACAGATGCCAATACAGCTACATATAACTAAGCCCAAGCTCTATACCAAATCAAAAACGCAGGCACAGGCAGTAGCCCTGAAATCACATTTTGCCCGGCATCTTACAAGCAGCTTGATACATGTGAAAAACGCATTGAAAGTATTATGTAGTTAAAAAATAATCCTATATTTTTGCTAAAAGAGTTCCTCGAGGAAAGTCGATATTTAGAGGGCCTACCCACGAGTTGAAAGAAATTTCCGCCGAATTTAATATCTGCGCAGTGGTGATTCCGTCAGGCTATTATTCCGTGGTCTCGGGAACCTCGATATCAACTGATCGCTTTGGGTGGGCACCTATGGAAGTTAGCCCCTTTCAACTACTCTGGGCTTGTAAAACAATAAACTTACATCTAGGACCATCACAATAGCATGACTTCTCATTGCCGTAGATTAGCTCCACTTCTGTGTTGATGCGTTCAAACGCCAAGGCTATGCGGTAGTTCTTGTTGTTATGAGCGTATGCCAGAGTCTTGAAATCTTTGGTAACAAAAGCAGTATGTCCGGCATTGCAATCGAGCCAGAATTGCTCCGTTTTGCCTAGCTTGCTGTTCCAAGTGCATACCCTTTCGCCTTCATTCATGAGCGACCCTGTTGCTGCAAAGTCTCTGGCGTTGGTAATGTTGGAATAGAAGAAGACGCATGCGCTAGAGAGGCGAATATAAAACGCAAGGAGAAAAAAAGTAGCAGTTATGGACTTCATATTGGCAACGGTGCTGTGGGTATGGTACTGAGAATGAAGTTCTAAGATAGTAATTCTGTTTGTGAGTTCACGTCCGGGTGAGTGGGAAATAAGTCCTGTATATAGCCAATTTAATGCCTCACTGAAAATAATCCTTACTCCAATAGTTATACTGGAGTTAACATTTTTCTAGTCGTAAGGAAGCCATAACTCTTTTTGTGCTGATCTCTAGCCATCGCAAGCAACTTCTTGGTCAGGTATGTTGGATAGAGGCCGAGACAACAGCTCACAAGACCTACCCCTTGCCCCGGGGAGGTCTCAGAGTAAAAAGAAATAATGGCGTATAAATTCCGTTACAAATCAACATAAATTATGACCAAGCGTTTATACTTCATTGTAAAGGTTATTATACGAGGAGACATGGACTTTCAAAAATATTAGTCCACAATAGCTTAAAAATCAGGGGTAAAGTGAGAGTCAATGTTGTGAAACTTATATATAAGCATATATGTCTCGGTGTCTTACAGATGAGTGCATTGATCATGACACGGAACTAAACTAAGGAAGACATATCAACAGGCCCTCCGTTCAATACCAAAAGAATGGCTGCTGTGTAGCTTGCTTTCACAAAACGATATTCCAACTACCCACGGAAATTTTCATTCACCCACTTCCATTTTCAAAATGGATACTAAAAGATCGCCTGTATATCCAGCAACCTTTTGATACCCAAGCCTAACTGGGTAGTGCGGCAAGACGCCCGTTTAGCAGTAACCATTCGCGCTGAGAGACCAGCGAATTGCGTCGCCCAAAAGACGTTCCCTGACAGACATGTCAATATCGAGTCTGTAATCAGTCGGCACGTGCGTATATGCAAATTGTTTAAAGTCGTTCGTGACAGCAGCTGAGTGTTTATTGTCCTGGCAGTGCAGAAAAACTGGCTGGGTCTCGATATCGGCATCAAGGAAGCAGACTCGTACGCGGTTGTCAAGGACCTCTGCTACTAGATGGACAGTGCCTGTATTGGGATTGCGAGTGAGATCGCCTAAAAATTGGAGACATGCATTGCAACTGTGTAAAAATAATCCCAAAACAACGAGGGCAATAAGTCGGAAATTCATTTTAATCTGATAACCGTTTAGTGAACCGCCAGGGATTGATTCAGTAAGGGGCACCTGTTTATTTCGTGAGAACGTATGAGTCTTACAAGATGTACAGTGGAATGTGTAAAAAGATCGGGGGTGTCTTTTCGGATGAATCGGAAAATATGATTAGAGGATAGTACATTCAGCTTTGTAACTGGTATTTATATTAGAACCAAATGAGAAGGTCCTCTAGAGGGCCTCGAAGAACAGAGCCAATTTGTCAAAGAAATCATGGCAAAATCGCTATGTGACAATGGCATTCATTCTGTAGAAAGCACCCTGCATGTACCTGGTGCTCTGAAGAAATAACTGCTGCAATCAAATGTTTTCATTCTCGTAATAATCAGCTCTACATGCAAGATGGCCGATCCAACTGTGGTACTGTTGGTTCTTTGTAGTGCATAACATTCAATAACACCGCCTTTCTAATATTAAAAATACAGTGGCTTCTGAAAACTCCAGCTTCGAACGCAAGGGGGTGCTTAAAGTAAGGGGCTCGCCTTATTCTTTCGATCCCGTTCATCGATGAGTGCAATGAAATAGACAATAGGGCCGGATAGCTCGTCTGCCGTGTAATACTCTGTCATAATCAAAAGAAGTTTTCTGTGCCTGAACGTGTATTAACTTGTCCATTAAATCTCCGGGGTCGGCGTGATACTGAACAGAAATCTCGGCTGCATGCATCAAGATGTCCCCCTGTCTCGGGAATGAACATCAGTACGCCCATTGTAATACGTGCTTTCCGATCACTGTCTAGGTCACGCTCATTTTTAAAATGATATCCTCGGTCAGCTGTAATGGGGCCATCTTCGGATTAAATGAAACTAGGTTCATGGGAAATGGGGGTATAATTATAATTTCCGTCCATCGGAGTGGACGTTGTTGGGACTTGCTGAAAAAGCATCACTCAAGGTTTATCACGTAATATATTATATTTTCGGAGAAATATCAAGTATTGTGCTGTTTACGCACTGTAGTTTGCTATTTCAAAACTCCTTTCTCCCAGCGAGGTTCAGGTCCACAAACTTGTGAGTAGCGGAACTCGTGCAACAGTAGAATTTAATAACGGCTGTAAGATACTATTTGAGTTGTGCGACAGACCACGGCACCCAGTGCCGCAAGTAAAAATCTGTGCAGAGCTGTCTGTCAACTGCACCTGTAACAACAGCTGAGGCCTTTGAATATCTACGAACCGTTCTTATCAAATTAGGAACCTTGATCAAAATTGACGACAGATTACGGAACAAAACGAGGGATTTCTAACTTGGATAAGAACATTTGACAGTATCGATATGAGTTTATAGTGCCGAAGCTGTGCATGCCAATTACGCATCAAAGCAACGATTTCTACAAGAGATAAAACAGAAATCAGAACGTTGATTGGTGGTAGTTGATAGTTGACAAGCCTGTTTTATTTTGTAGGAGCAAGGGATGGCAGAGCTATGAGTTATTGGTTTCACAGCAGTATGACTTCCAGTTAGAAGAGAACAAAGATATTGTGGTAAATCAATCACATTTGACCACTAAACTAGAGGTATGAGTTGGAAAAATTATTCGGTAAAGACTGTCGAGAATCTCAAATTAGGAATAAAAGCAGAAGGAAATTCAAGGAACCGCGCAGTAGTAAAATCCCTCTCAGCAGAAATGAAACCACTCTCCCCATTGTGAAATCGCTGGACCAAACCATTTATCCTGTATCGCTTTGCCATTGTAAGAAAGCACCAAAGCCCCATGGGAGACTAAATCGACCATTTTGAAGTTGCCAGATTGTAGGGGCTAAGGTGATTCGAGGCTAGCTTGTGAATCAGTCACCTATGTCAGAAAAGAGCCGTAGAGCGTCTTACCTACCTAGCAAGACGTTTTGGTAATAACGAAAAACTACCAAATGATCTTCATTGCGGCCTTTCTTTGGAGTTGGGTGTGATTTGATATTTGCAATAAAGGAAAGAAGGAAAGAAGCAGCAAGTAAAGGGTTGGCCGGGTAAGTTCGTCTATGTTTGGCAAAGTGAGAGAACCTAACGTAAAGTTAGCTGTAGCCACCAATAGAGGAAAAATAAATATAATCGCACCTAGCATCCAAAAGCTCGACTGGTGAGCACGAGCCCCCCATCTTTGTTGACCGTATCCCTTGAGATTTCAAACCTTCCCTCGTGTCCGTTGTTGCTATAAGAACCCCAAAACATTGTTGGGTGGATGTAGGCAGCAAACCCCGGAATGCAGGAGGCAAATTTATTCGTACTGCTTGCCTCGCCACTGAAAGTACAGGTCTTTTTGCCGTTATCTGTAATAGTCCCTTCGAGTGTTTTTGCATTCCTGTTAAAAACGCCGGCAAAAATGAGGCATGCGTGGCTGAAGGTAAAAAGGCAGACAACTGCAAGCGCTTGGAGAAGCTTCATCTTGAGCCTTAATTTTGTCAGTATACTTCAATTAAAATTGAGAAGGACAAGAGCATATGGCATGCAGATATAACGTAGATAATAACGTATGGGAGAGCGCAAACAGTTGATATATGACCAATCCTCCAAGAGAGCCGAACAGAAACCGAACACAAATCTAGGGGGAGTGAATCAAAAGGTCTTACCTAACAATAAATTCGGGCCGAGAGAGTATAGTATTGATTCCGAGGATTCATAGAGTGGCTCTCCTTTTCGACGTGGAACATGTGCTCGTTTCCGTGATTGCTGTAAGCAGCCATTTCCAGATCGGTGCAAATATAAGATGCAAAACCATCAATGCAAGAGGCGTACAAAGATTTCTTGTCTTTCTCGACTGTGCCGCTGAATTCGCAAGTTTTTTGGCCGTTGTCAGTCATAGTTCCAGTGATTTTTGAAGTACCAATGTTGTATATAGCGTCGAAGACGAGGCAGGCATTTGAAAAAGTGACAGCGAAGGCAACGGCGATAGCAAAAACCGCGTGGAGGGGCTGCATTGTGATTTTGTTATTTTGGGTTGAAGTCGTAGGAAAGGTAGACAGATAAAGGCCGGGCCGATAAAAACTTTGAGGCTGTAGTGTGATGGCGTTCGCAGTTGATGAAAATGTGCTGATTTGTGAAGAAAGCGAGAAATGGCAGTGGCGAAAACAAGCTGTTGATTTGAGATGAAAATGACCTGTATCAACCCGAGAAACCGGACGGTATGTCGTCGTAGCTAGCAACCGTACTCTCTAGCTAAAAGGCGGACTCCGTTAACATCAGGATATTGCCCAGGGTTAAATAAGTGTTCGTAACCGTGGTTTCTGTATGCCACTTCATTCATATCGCGTGTAATATACGATGCAAAACCTGGAATGCAGTCTGCAAAATAGTGGTCTTGATCAACTCTTGAATGCCAGGTGCAGACCTCTATGCCGTTGTCAACAAGACTTGCGTCGAGTCTCTGATATAAAGGATAATATCTCCCGCTGAAGACTAGGCAGGCATTACTCAGGGGTGCGATGAGAACGAAAAATAAAAAAATGAAACTCATTTGTGATATCAAAATGCGTCTGTGTGTTTTTGCTGAGAGATGAAACTCATTGTGATATCAAAATGTATTTTTGTGCTTTTAAGGGATTGAAACGAAGCAAGGCGCCTTGAGAAGTATGGGCTAAGCAAGGTTGAGGAGCTCGAGAAAGGTCGACGTGGCGAAAGCAATATAGATTTGATAAACCCATAGTTGAGGGAGCCAACCTGTCAATGTTAGTGGCTGCAAATGATTAGTGAAATCGTATATGAAATAACCTTTAACAGAACGCTCGAGCAGAGAGCCTATCATACGTCTCAAAGAGGTTGAAGTCCCTTGTCGCCTTGACATCGATAACGTACTCATGGCCGTGGTTGCTGTAAGCAAGTTTAGTCAAGTCCCTGTGAATGTATGACGCAAAGCCCGAATTGCAGTTGGCGAAGTAATGGTCTTGGTCAATAATGCCACTGAATTTGCAGGTTTGAATGCCATTGTCGGTGAGAGTGCCAGAGATTTGTCCAGGGTGAGCACCATGAACAGTGTACACGCCCTGGAGGACCAGGCATGCGTGAGTGAGGGTGACGAGCAAAAGGAGAGCGATGAGTGGCTGGAAGAACTTCATTTTGGTGATGAGAGGGGTTTGGTGGTAGACGCGTGAAGGGGTAGTGCGTGGTGAGTGACGTTGTGTTTTGAAGGGTGTGGAAACGTGCAGGTTGCGCTGAAGGAAGTATTGAGGTTGACAAATGTAGGAACTTGCACGTAGAAGAAGCAAGGAGCGGAAGAAGTAAGTAGAAGAATGGGCGAGTATTGTAAGTGGCAGCAAGTGGTGGAAGGTGTATGGAGTAGAAGTAGTAAGGGGTAAGATGTAAGTAGCGGAAGGGTAGACGGTGTAAGAAGCAAGAAGTCGTATGGAGTAGAAAACTCAAGGATATGCAGACACAAAGAGTCAGAAGGCGTCAGGAGTGCCGAGTATAGTTGTGCTTGAAGGGTATGCGAAGGTTTGAGTGTGAGTTTGCGGCGAACTTGTATTTAAGGAGTTTGTTAGAAGTCCAAAAGGTGACTGTGGAATATTCGGAGGAATTAAAGAGTGACAAGATAAAACAATAAAACAAATTCGCGGTAGGGTGCAGATGATCTGTAATTTTTATAAGTTGGGTTTGGTTTAATAAGGGGGCGGCTTCCTGAAATTCCATACCTAACAATCGTAATTACTAGCTTTTACTGAATAATAAAAGGGCAGCCCCGGAACAGCTGGTGGAACAGCGAAGATTGTCGTGGTGAATCGGAATTCATGACCTAACACGCCCGGCGGCTGTTAGTATATTAATATGAAGTTTCCCTACAAGTTATCTCACCATTGTTGCTGTAACCAACGATTCCTCCATCTTTTGTGACATAAGCCGCAAATCCTGTAAGACAAGTAGCAAAGTTAGAAGCACTAGAAAGACTCGTAGACTTCCACTGGCACACTTGTCTTCCATTATCGACCAGAGTTCCGGTAAAATGTGACTTCTGTGAATCCATAGTTGCATCGAGTACCAGACAAGCACTGGAAACAGCAAGGAGAGAGAGAAACGCCAAAAGTTGATGGAAGAACTGCATGGTAACTGAAGTGCTCTGGGGCTGTTTTGGTCTGATTGTGAGAATAAATCTGAGAGTATGATGCTTTCTTTGATTCTATGATGTGAGGGACGAAACTAATTCTCTACGGAGGACACAGGTCATATATATAGCTTTTAAAAACTTTCAAACTGAGTCAATTAAAATTAGAATGGGTCATTATCAAAAGAGCTGTACGTGCAAAATCATATCACAGAAACAGCATGGGGGGTCAATCCACTCAGCTGAGTCCTCGACACATACTTCCTGATGCAGGCCCGTGAGTGGAGCTCTCAAGCAAGGGGGAAACAAATGGCTTCCATTGTGGTGCATTCCAGGGGCGGGGGCTAAATACCATTCCAAGGGAGGGGATACAGATGGATTCCGGAGATTACGCCAATAAGCCGTGTGCTCTTCTCAATATCAATGGTGCACAATTAACATATTGTCTTAGCCTACAAGTGAGAAATATTGGAATCGCAGCCACTTTAATTGCCTACCATGCTCCAATATGATACTCTGTGGGGGGACACAAACATCAGTATATCAGGTGACATCAACACAGCTCTTGGGTGCCCTTTCGGGCAGTAAAAACAGATAGACCGGAATGTATCGTAGAGGGTCACATGGATGCCAGAAGCAATAGACTGTGTGGAAGATGTATTATTTTAATTCCCAGAAATAAGTGGCTAAGTTGGGGAAGCAGGCCGTGTATTCCAAGTACTCAAAAAGTCTACATTTCCAAACGTTTATCCATCCCCAATAAAAAAATGATTGTTTGGCTGTAGCCGAAGAGTATCAAGATTGCCAACCCCGCACTGTCCACGCGATGTCGGATAGGAGCCTAGGTGCGCACTGAAGCTTGGCTCAAGCTGTCGTCACAGGAGGATGCATCGTAATCAGCAGCCTTTCTGGGCGTTCCAGGCCCAGGCCTCTATTCCAGACTCGTCCGGGCTGAGCGGAACTCGGTAGTCCACTTTGTTATTCGCATACATTAGAACGCTAAGGTCGTCGGGGACTGCAGCATAGTGCCCATCATGGCAGTCAAACCAGATTTGTTTGTCGTATGAGGCTCGGTTGATAGTGCAAACAAGCTCGCCATTGTTGTAGAGAAGGCCAAAAAGTTGCAAATCTCCGGTTTCGGGGATGATATGGGCATTCCCGCTAGTTTTGAGACAGACCCCATGAGAGAGCGCCACAAAAGAGCCAAGAATGGCCAGGGCAGATAGTTGGAACTTCATCGTGAGTTTGTGGAGCGGACGTAATTTGCTGGCTATGGCGAGTTTAGTGCAGGGGCCTTGGACCAATGCGTGGCAATATAACTTACAGAATATTTTAGTAAAATTGCATGCCAGTTGATATGAGAATGAGTTGAGGAGATATAAAACAGACTCATTGTTAACTATTTATATAATATGAAAGGTGACGTGGAAGATCTCTTTAGAACGGAAGGAAATTTTATTTTCTTAACATTTGAAACATATGTTTTGGTTCTCAAACTCCTTGCCTAGCATTCTCAACTTTTTGGCATGAAAGACTCAGTGTGGTACTACAGTCCTTACCTCACACGCAACTTGTCAGCTTGAAGAGCAGGACAATAGACTGTAGATGCCCAGTAAGCTGGTATAGCCCCGAGGCAGCTGCTGTGGTATTCTCCTTGCTCAGTTACCAGCCTGTAAGTATAACCATGTAATAACCTTGCATCTAAATTGTTAAAGGCCGGCATCGGTCAAAACGACTTTCCAAAACCGAGCGCCTCGTTGATAGAAAAATGCCAATGATATTCTCAAGGCCCTGTCCATTCCCCATGAGAGAATGCCAGCTTCCTGTTCCAGAGCATTGAACAGTCGCTGCCCATAACCGTTGTGTCAATTGGCTAAACGGATTGTTCTAAGAGGTATCAACACGAGGTGCATTCGACCTTGAACCGTGGTCTGCCAGCGTGGGGTCCGTAAGCTGGAGTGCAGGAAGCAAGGCAAGGGCGCTTAAATGCAAGCTCGAAGGCTAGAAAGCTTGTAAGCGAGCTTGTGTCAAGGGGGAGAGTTAAGCAAGGGGGACGAAATAGAGGCTCGAGAGCTGCCAGCGAGATTGCGGGGAACAAAGAGTAAATGGGGATGCGTATCGGGTTCCCCCTTCTAGACTCAACCCAGACGCCTCACATCATGATGCCTTGACACGGATGCCGCAATTCTTGTGATAGGGATGGCCTTGAAGCAAGGGATAGGTGGATGCAAGGCCGCCCGAAGACCATTGATCCCAGACGTCAAGATGGACAGAATTCATTCCGCCCGAGTATTTCCTCCGGAAATGGGGTAAAAGGGGACGTCAAATCTCTCTTGGCGGGTATGGGGAATGGATACCGTAGCATTATATGCCGTATGAGCTGTCAATAGCTGGATTCCTGCCGTTTGACGTAAGGGTAAGTCTCAGAAACTGTCTCAATGACAGGAACCGTTTGCCGCTATCAGCATCGGGCAGATAAACGATAGCGCTACTTAGCCCGATCATTCCAAGATTCCTGTGTGAGATAACAAACCCATCAAGGTGGCGGCTATCTCGGCTTGAGACAATGCGGTGGCACTATAGTCTAGAAGTGCCGCCTCAATATTGGGTCTGACATCGATAATCCCAGGAGACGTCGTCTGAAATGCTGACAAAGTCCCCTTGAATGAGCAGCCAATCCCGAATGAGAAAAGTCCTGCGCGAACTATCACAACTCCAATCTGAGAATATGGGAAACAACACACCAATGACCTCTGATCTCATTCTCCAGAACCATACTGACGGGTTCGGTCAAATTGTTTTCTTATAGGGCTGTACCGTGTCATCTGATGTGGCTGTTCGGACCAGCTCATACATCCCAGTCACATACTGAGCCTGCACTCGACGACCAGACTGCAGTCGCTAGTCAAGGTAGCACAGAGGCAGCCACTCTGTGTTACCATCTAGGTTGATAGCTCCTTGGGGTTGCACTGCAGTGTGCATATTACGATTCAACATATGAGGTCTTTGTTGGTTCCCCAGGATATGTTTTGTGGTGTGGTTGCGAAAAGAAGGGCCGATGGGAGACATGCGAAGCCGCCGAGACCCTGGGCTTCGAGGCGTTGGTCGATTCGGCCCGTGGTATGGCAGCAAGAGATGAGATGGCATTTGAAGCTCGCTTGACAGATGTCGTTTTCGCAGCTGGTGAGAAAGCAGACTGCCATATAGACAGCATGGTACAGTAGCATCGCAGTTGCGAGGTTCTATGGTCTCCTATGAGCTTGTAAGAGTCGCATAGTCAAATAAATAGAAGGGGTGCTCCAAAGTATGTTGCCTGGATGTTATAATTTTTGAAGTAATTTCAAGGGTATGATACTCGTCCGTATTAAGCTTGTAGCCAGAGTCCCACAGTCGTAGGCGTACACATAAGGATCCAAATCCCCGAAGAGGAACCACAGACACCATGAAATAAAAATCTTGAAATAGACGCTGTTATTCATGGCTACGAGAACAGTGACTGTAAAGCTAGATAGGATATACAGCAACTATGGCTATAATCAGGATTTTTAGCCACTATTAAGTTACTTCTCAACTAAAGTCATTATATCATATATCTCAGAAACGAGCATGAGAATTTGTTTCACGTCGCGGTTGAGATGGTTTTACGTCTTTCGTTCTATGGCCATCATTAAGAGATTCTCGGGCAGAAGAGAGATAGGGGGATATCAAATATCTTTATATACATACGAGTCGATCAATGCATGATATGGTAGATTATATGCATGGAGACATCACGATATATGGGATTATATTGTCTGCTTATTCCGCTCGATGACACTTCAACATACGAAACAAAGAGCTAATTATTATACTGTACAGATCCCACCACTCAGATATTATCCAGGTCCCCCACCCACAGGACGTAGTCGTTGCTGAATAGAGACTATCATTATCGCCAACCTCCAATACAGCCGGAAAGGCACAGCAGTGGAGCACCTGACCTAGAGCTTGTCGAAAGTAGCACCGGAGATTCACCTGCCGCATATTGTCAAGAGACCTTAGATGCCGAAAGCCTGGATGGCCAGTATAAAATGAAAAATGGCGGCATAGAATTTGATAGACTACATGTAATCGCTAAATATTTGGATTGTATGACTGACCCACGGGCCGCATATGTCTACCTATTGATGGGGTATGTTCACGAGAGTGATATAAAATTATATGTGACGTTGGACACAGATTCGATTGATCATAACGATGACGACGATAATCAACCTCCTAGACTTCGGAACAGACCGCGAAATACCACGACAGCACCCACGAAAATGTGACCGTGAGGCCCAACGGTAAATCATAAAATATTAACTTTGAGTTGTGAAAGTAACAGAGATGCGATAGCAACAGGGCGGCGGTAACAATAGAACCACGACAGCAGAAACAGAGACACGACAGCAGCAGAGCGGTGACAACAGCAGAAATACGACAACAAGTGGACTGTGATAACAAAGATACAGCCGCCATAGGAAGCGAGTTATCATCATAACAAAGTTGAAGTGCATTATAAGCTTACCCGTTGGTCCATACGATTTGGGTTAGCTGTTTTTTCGTGGAGCCGTTGGTGAATGTCAAGAAAGCTCTGGCTACGCTTCTTAACTTAGCCCTGACACTAAGCAACGTAACAATGACAACAATTGAGAAGTGACCGCAAGAGACGTGCGCAGCGACAGAACCCACCAACGCTCTCTGGCCCCGAAACCGACTGAAGCAACACTGCCTCGGTGGCTATATCTTTGCTGCCTACACCATCCCTAATAGGAGATTGTGCGGTAAAGGTCACAGCAATTTACAATATCCGTATCCCCACACAAAAGATATATCAAGAAAAGCAGAGCGAGCAAAGGGGCAGAGATTAGATCCATGATCACTAGCGTTCTATCCAAGCTTTTACCCACCCCCACCTGCCATCCAGCCATAATAAGCCACTCTCTCGGGCGGGCAATAAGATATCTCCATACATAATCCCCCCCTTCCATAGAAAAATCGTACCCTTAAAAAATCGTCTCTCCCCGGGCCCCCGATCATGCGGAAGAGCCCACCACATATCCCCATCCCATCCCATTTCGGTCCAGTCCAGTTCCGGTCCTAGATGATCACAGGCCATATAAGCGGCATGATATATTCAACCTCTCCCCACCCATCTCTTTCAATCATTCCTCTCAAAAAAACAAAGGAGATAAAAATTTCAAACAATCCATCCCACATCTGAATTGAATCCTCCTCTTTAAAACGCTCATCGACTTTTTCGAAAAAGTACTTGGTATTCCGCATCATCACCCCACATCTCATCTCGTCATCCACACACACTCTTCATCTCTTTCATCTCTCTCATCGCCCTCTCCACTACATCCCGAGTTGAGAAGTTGTACCCTCCACAGTTTCAACGCCCAAAACGCCATGCTGAGTCTCTTGTCACAAGAGACTACACTCGCATTCCAAAAATGGAAGTAAAAATAGTAAAAAAAATCCACAAAAAATAAATAAGAACCCGTAATAAAACGGGTCGTAGCACGGGTACAGGCGCTTGCGATATTGCTACGCTGGGGTATCTTAGGCCCCCTTCATGGCGCGTTCCTGCTGGCGCGCCTTGCGCGCTGAGATGACGAGCGGGGAGAGCTGCCCCAGGTCGGAGCAGAGTTTCATGAAGTCGTGCTGTTGGGTGACCGTTAGCTTCTGTTCATCATAGTTTCACCTGTATAAAGAAAGGGGGTTAAAAGGGGTATCACATACCCTCAACAAATCATGAGCCGACGCCCTCTTCTCCGGATCAACCTTGAGCGCAAAGTACAAGAAATCCCTAAACACCGCCGACAGCGCCGCCTCATCCTTGATAGCGGGTGTGCCGTTGGTAGCGATGAGCCAGAGCGCGCGCAGCGGCGACTCGGTCAGGTACGGCGGCTCGCCCTCAATCATCTCGATGGCCATGATGCCGAGCGACCAGATGTCGACTTTGCGGCCGTACTCCTTGCGCGTGACGACTTCGGGGGCCATCCAGTAGGGGGTGCCGACCATGGTGGTGCGTTTGTTGTGGGATTCGTTGATTTGGGCACAGAAGCCGAAGTCAGCTGTGGGGTGTTAGTAGGAAGTTTCTTTGTGGGTTCAGGGGGTTGGGGACGTACTAAGTTTGATGTTGCCGTCCATGGAGAGGAGGATGTTGTCTGACTTGATATCACGGTGGATAACGCCCTTGGAGTGAAGATGTTGCAGCCCCTTGAGTGTCTCACGGCAGACAGACGCAATCTGGCCCTCAGTCATGATGTTGAACGTCACGACATCCGTCAAACTTCCTCCCTCCATATACTCCATCGTGACCCACAGATCGCCACCAACAAGGTAGCTGTCGATGAAGTTCACAATGTTAGGATGCGAGCTATCCTTCATCACCAAGATCTCGTTGATAATCAGGTCCTTCTTCGGCTGCTGCTCAAGGTTCATCTGCTTGATCGCAACGCAACGGTTGGTCACGCGCTCGTATGCCATGTAAACACCACCAGACGCTCCCTGGCCAATCTTATTCAGGTTCTTGTAAATCTCCCGCGGGTCAGCATCGGTACAGATCCTCTTCAGACGGTCGACGATGTCGAGGCTCGTGCTTTGCCTTGCGCGTTGGCGTGGGCGTGGGCCAGGCACAGTTCGGGCTTGCGAGTTAGGGGCAGGGATGCCGTTGGGGTCTGCAGCGGCGCGGGTGGGTTGGTGTTGGGAGTGGGGCGGGGTTGGCTGTTGGGTTTGTTGACGCTTGCTCTGGCTGCGCTGCACGCTCATCACTTGTTGCGCTTGGGTCATTGCTTGCTCCTGCTGCTTGACTACCTGCTGTTGATAGGCCTGCTGTGGGGTCAATGGTGCCTGTGCCTGTGGCTGTGACTGCTGTGGCTGTTGCTGTGGCGGTGGTGGGGCATATGGCGAGGCTCCGTTTGCCTTTGAATTCGACCTCGAGCGCGAACGGTGTTCTTCAGGCAGCATAGGAGCCATTCCATGCTGGGGTTCAGCCGGGGGAACGTAGGTTAACGCGGGTAGATCGGTGCTTTGTCGCGGAACGCCACCGGCGGTATCTTTGACGATTATCGGAGGCGCGGGCGCAACCCTCCCTGGACCACTAGCCGGCGGTTTTGGAGCTGGCCTGCTCGGTACTAATCCGGTATCTTTGGGAACAAAGGGACCCGTAGCCATCATTGGCGTGGAGCGGGGTACTGGCGGCGGCGACCGCGGGTTTTCAAAGCTTGTTTCTGTCGGTGGGAATCGAGGGCTCGCAGGCGGGCTCATCATCGGGCTGATGGCCGTGTAGTTGTTCGGAGAGTTGATGGGCGGGGACATCATCCCTCCACCAGCTCTGGGGTCTTGCGCTCTCGCATGGTCGAACTTTTCCCATACCGTCTCATCTTCCGCCTTTCCTGCATTGTCCTTGTAGAAGTTCACGATGTCGTAAGCCGCTTGTGGATTTTGTTCCTGCTCCTTCTTCGTGATGCCGCTGTCGTTCAGTAATCGCTGCCATTCCTTCGGGAGGCCCTGCGCAATTGATTAGCCTCATCACAACCATTCTCGTTGCGGGTATACTCACAATAAACTTCCCAGTGTCATTATCGTACCCAACATGCGTAACGTGTACTGGATTCTCTGGTGCCGAGATATTAACGCGCCGCGGGGACCCAACTAAGCTGTTCATGAACCCTGAAAACCCTGTCTTCTTCCGCAACGCGAAATTCTTCGGTTGATTCGTCTCGTCCGAGTACCTCTTTGGGCTAATTATCTGGTTCTCTGAAGTCGACCTTGATACATTTTTTTCATTGCGGTCGTTTGAAAAACTCGCAGACTGCCTTAACGCCGGGCTTGTGGTCTGGGGTATCGGAGTTGTATGGGAGAGAGGTGGGGGTGGCGGCCGCCTCAGCGAGTTCTGGTATCCGGACGCCTTCGTCGCATCCATCTGATTGAGTATCCCCGTGCCATCAAACGGCGCGCCGACGAAGTCTTCGGATGAGGTCTCTAGTAGGCCGCGCGGTTGCGGGTTGGAGTGTCGCTTTGCCCCATTCTGCCCCCCCGAGGGGGCGTGTAGCTCGTTTCCCGCCAGGATTGGGGATGGACCGCCGCCGGGGCGATCGAGAGACGAGTTTGAAGAGCTGTACGCAGCGAAACTGGGCGATGTTATCGTTCGCACGTGGCCAGAGTTGTTGTTGTTGTGTGAGCGGGGAAAAGGCGCAGAGAGAGCACGTTGAAGGCTGGTGGAACTGCGTTGACTGCGGATTGAGAGGTTGTCGAGTCGAGAGTTGGTAGTGGAATCGGAGGTGCGAGAGACGGACTGGTGGAGGTGTGGAGGCGGTTTCTTCGTCAATCTGCGGGTTGTGCTCTTAATCTCCTCCATGACAGGTCTCACGGGGGAGAGAGGCGAGATTTAATTTTGTGTCTCTCTTCTCACTCTCTCGCTCACGCACTCTCTATCTCTCTCTCACTCTTTTTCCAACGGGGGAGGACAAGGCGGTAGAAGAAGTAGCGGGGGGAAAGATTTCGAGGAAAGAGCAAGCAGTTTCACAGGTTGGAGGGAGAGGACGATGATCGCACTTTTCTGAAGGAGGCGTAGTGTCGTGTAGAGTATAGTGTATTGAGTTGAACTCTGGTAGATTGGTAGATTGGTCGTAAATAGTCGTAAAGTTGGATAGGATGGGATGGGATAGGTTCCTTTCTGGGTTTGGGGAGGTTGCGCAGTTTCTGGCTTGGGTACAGTCCAGTACAGTACTGCACAGTTGTATGTGGGATTGCCACAGTTCTCACTGAGGGTACTGATGTTCCTTAAAAAAGGTACATAGAAATGAGATGGATAATAGACTAATTGCATACTAATTGCATACTAACAACGAGTACCTTGGAGTACCTTAGTTAACCAAACCACAGAGTTACGGAGTACGGGGAGTAGTTTCTTCGTAGTGTACGGAGAATGTACGGAGTAGTGGGCTTTAGAGTGACTAGAGGGACTAAAGTAACTAGAGTGACTCTAGAGTACCTACTCTACTAACAATTAACTGGGTCGAAGGGGGAAACGGTGGGTAGCTGTTTGTATCTTGGCGATTCAACCAATCAGGGCGCGTAATGTACGTGGATAGTGGCTACTCCGCCCCTCATGCACAATCTGTCTGTGAGAGAAGCGTGTAGCAGAGTAAAGGTAAGAGTACTTGTATGCACATACAGTACATAGAACGAGCATAGAACTAACATAGAACAAACCACAGTGCTGCATAGTAGAGCATAGAAGACAGCACTGAGGAGGAGAAAGTGTGGCTGGGTAAGTTATACCACTATCTGTTTGTCTACATGAAAACCCCTGGGCCCTACAGATAGTACAGTACATAGAGTACCAGCATGCAATGGGGGGGCGGTGCAGTGGTTTCTGTTCGGTTTCTGTTTTGAAAATGGACGTTTGGAGTTGGAGAAACGACGGGCTGGGAATGGTCGTGGGCATAAAGGCATGAAGAAGGAGAACGACGGGTCAGAAAGGGGGTCGAAAGAGGGTCGAAGAAGGGGTCTAGAGATGGAGAGGAGGCCAGGAATGAGAATACCAGCCTACTCACCAACACTACCAGCCCATTTCATACATACAAACTCAGATAGATGGGGGCGGATATCGAAAATCCGCCCTATGAGAGCTATATAAATTGCGATTTACCCCTCTAGGATAATAACATGTACTATAACGGTATTGCCCACGTACTGTACCCATCATTAGCTCGCGTCGAAATAGAAAGCAACTGCACTGCCTGCATCTTAATCAATCCACACCACACACGACCCAACGCCGAGATGTATTTTTACACACATATAAACACGCGATCGACGCCCAATCCTGCTCGTGCAAATGATGCTCATGAAAACTCGTAGCCGTTAATACGCGCCCTGTATCGAGTAAGAAGAAACACTATCCGTGTTGCCGGGCTGCCCAAACGAGACTAAAAGAGACCAGACATGCAGCCATGTGCCATCAGGTACATAAACATCAACGAACAGCCAGCGTCCTCATCCACATCCAGCCGCCGAGGTGTACCCAATCTACCAACGTACATACCTAGGCTGTAGGGAGTTCCCTCCCATTATGCAATAGAATGGTATCGACAGCTCGGAAACATTGGACAACCAAGCCAAGGCCACACGGGAGTGGTGAACTGCCTAATCTGCACATCTCGGAGACGGTCCCAGTACGCCAGCACTCTGTTCTGAGGTGATCGAGGAGAGGGTCGGACCGGCACTATCCCTGGTCGCGCAGCTTGCTCATGCGCATCGAGTGAGCACGACAGACCATCGACAATTCTGCGCTTCTATTGTGGAGGAGTCCCGTCCCATTGCACAGATCGTCCGCCATACGTGGCTCATCGTCCGATGCAGACGCTGATATCAAATACCGTCCGCCCATCCCATCTCCCCCGCCCATCAATCAGTTCTTTGTGACAGTCAATAGCGCATGTCTGTATGGTCACATTGGTCTTTGGCGATGAAGCTGCCGTGAAACGCGCGCGCATCAGTGGGTGGTGGTCCCGAAGATAATGCTCTTCAGTCATCGGCCGACGTTTAACGAAAAATATGCGCCTCGTGGCAGCAACATCGTGGGCCGCTCGGACTTGTTCCGGGATCGCCAGATATCCCGAGTGGTGGTGGCGGCGGCGGCGTTGGACAAGCTCATTTTGACAAGAGGACAAAGAAGCATTCAACAAATCGTGGCCTCCCACCAGACAAAATCACAAACGGAAGGAAAAGAGGTAATAATTTTTCAAAAAAGCTAATCATATATTGGGGCCAGATCTTTCTTTCTTATTTTATATCCAGACCTTGTAGGAGAAATACTACGTTGCTCCATTTCCGGCGTTGTTGTGAACATTTAAACCCCTACAGAACACCCGGGGTTGTTCCAGAGGCTCGCTTGTCTCATTAGCGCCGTTTAGGCCAGAAAGTGGTAGTGCTTTAATTCACTCCCCCATGATTATATTAGTCCCAGTGCCGAAAGGGAATGAATACGCTTCCATCACCTCATATATTCTTTCAGCCTCTCTCCTTCTCCTCATCTCCTGCTTGTGCAGAAGCCTGATAATATTCTCTCGGTATACTTATTGCGCTTCAATTCCCGCTGCCCTGCATGCAATCGTCCTAGAAACGCCCGAGTCTCTTCCCCATCCTCATACGCCTGCGTGTCCTCTTCCGTCACTTAGGCATCTGGCCAATTATTTCGACCAGCCCCCAATCCGCCTCCAAAACCCCTATATCCTGTATGTACAAAATTTGCCGCTGCAGACTTACTTCGAATGCGTCTGTATTATTTATTCTGGGCTAACAATTCTACCAGCCCAGACACCGTCTGGCATCCAGTTGCACGCGGCCAACTTCCCAAGTCGTCATCTTAAAACAATCTCGTCTTCTAAGACTCAATACATCCTCACGAAATGGCTGCACCCGTCGCTTCGAACACGCCAGTCGCCAATGGCACCTCGACTGAACTCTCCGCCGCCCAGAAGCTCATGCAGAAGCACGAGGCCCATAACCCCACCATAGAGGAGATCGCCGACGAGGAGGACATTATCAAGCACGGCGAGGCCCCCAAATCGACCAGCGTCTTAGAAGCTGTTGACTCAACCCAAGACGCAGTTCCAACGTGGGCACCGACCGCATCAGCAAAGTCCGCCGGCAAGCAAAAGGCCACTGAGCAACCCGCGAAAGAGAAGGCTGGCCTGGACACACGTTCGCACGAGCTGTTCCCTGAATTAGGGGGCGGCAAGTCGCAGAACGCACCTTCGGTGGCATCTATCTGGAGCGGAAAGAAGCCAGCTGTTGTTAACGCCACTGGTACCAATGGCACGAATGGATCGACTCCACACGAGAACGGATCGGGCCCGACATCTGGCGCTGCCACACCGACCTCTGCATCCACCCCTTCCAGCGGGCCTGGCAACTTCTCCATCCCCGGCAGGCATTCAGAGCGCATCTCTCTTGCCCCCAACCAACTTCTCCCGCGCAACCAGATGAAGAAGCCTCTGGCCGATGTCCTGAAGGATATCAACAAGAAGTCAAAGGCGACTGTGACCGTCACCACCGGAAACGCTGGCCTGCTTTGGTTCAGCGCTGTTGGGCCACAGGATGCCTGCAGACAAGCCCTCAAGGACGTTGTCGAGCAAATTGGCGCCAAGCAGTCGATTCAGGTCCCAATTCCTCGCTCAGCGAGAGCACACATCATTGGCAAGGGAGGATCGGTTATTAAGGCTCTGCAAGAGAAGACAGGTGCCCGTATCCAGATGCCAAAGGTTGACCCATCCGCTGCCCCAGTTGATGAGGACGACGATGATGCTACTGTTGACATCCTGATTGAGGGCAATGCTCTCGCTGCTGAGATGGCAAGACGCGAGGTTGAGAAGATCGCCGGCGAGCGCACAGCTACCGTTACACACAGGATGCGTGGAATTCCAGCCGAGTTTTACCCCTTTATTGCCGGACCAAATAACGCTGGAATCAGCAACCTCGAGGAGGGCAGGAATCTTCGCGCACATGTCCCGGCGCACCACACATGGAGGACTCAGCCTCCACCACAGCCAGCTAACGCAGGGGAGCCACTGAACTTCCTCCCTCCCGCACCAAACAACCACATTACCCTTGCTGGAGACAGGCTAGCGGTTCAACAGGTCCGCGCACTCATTGAGCAGCAGGCCCAGGAGCTCCGCAGGCAATTGGCCCTCGAGCAGCTCGCAATCAACAAGGGACGCCACCAGTTCATTGTTGGAGACCGTGGTATCCCTGTCCAGCAGTTCTTGGCAGACACTGGATGCTCGATTATCCTCCCTGAGGATTCCGAGGATGAGACCATTACCATTATTGGCCCCTCGGACCGCCTGCAGTCTGGTGTTGACAAGGCCATGGACTTGGCTTCTAGCATGCACTCTACCAACGTGGATATCTCAAGACAGCACCGCAACGCTCCTGGAGGCGCCACCGCGCACGCAAGGAACGTTACCAGGTACTTGCAGCGCCGCAAGGAGATCGAGCGCCTCGAGAGGCAGCACGACGCTCACATTGTGACTCAGCTGCTCCAAGATGGCGTCGCTCCTTGGGAACTGTACTCCCGTGACGGAAAGAACACCATTCGCGCACAGTCGGAGATCACCAGCATTGTGAACGGCCACCCTCCTTCCCGTATGGCAAACGTGCCTGTAGACCCATTTTTCCACCAGCACCTGCGTTCCGAGGTCGTACCTAAGGTTCAGGAGAATTTCGGTGTCTACACTGTTGTGCCAGATGATAGAGACTCTACCTCTCCCGTACTCCTCGTTTTCGAGGGACCATCTGGAGCGGACCAGGAGTACCAGGTTCCCCGCACCCAGCCATCGCCGGCTGAGGTCCAGGCCTTCCAACAGAGCCTTAAGGAGGCCGCGGACTACATCACGAAGATTGTCAGTGGACAGGAGGCAATCAAGACCGAGTCCGTTGATGTGCCATTGAAGTTCCACGACAGACTAAAGAAGTTCATCAAGAAGGAGCAGGCAGCGCGCCCATCTGACCAAATCCCCGTCCGTGTCAACGCCACTGGCAGCATCGTCAACCTCCGCGGACCAGCTTCGTCGGTGGATGCTCTCGTGGCCAAGATCAACGACTTTGTCATCCAAGAGATCTCCGACGAGAAGGAGCGCGGCTTCACCATGGGCTTTGACTTCCCCCAGAAGTATGCCAACCAGCTCATTGGCAAGGGTGGCAGCAACATCCGCGAGCTGCGCGACAAGTTCGACGTCGAGATCCAGGTTGACGACGGAAAGGTCGTCCTCAAGGGTCCCAAGGCCAAGGCCGAGGCCGCCAAGTCGCACATTGAGAAGCTCGGCAAGCAGTGGGCGGATGAGTCTACCCACATCCTGAAGGTCGATCCTAAGTACCACAGGGAGCTCATTGGAGCCCAGGGTAACCAGATCAACAAGCTCCAGACCAGGTACAAGGTTCAGATCCACTTCCCCAAGTCGGCACGCCCCGCCAGGGATGACCAGTCTGTGGATGCGGCTAGCGAGGCTGCCGCGCCAAGAGGGGGACGCCGCCAGGGACCGGAGGATGAGGTTACCGTCAGGGGTCCATCGAAGGGTGCTGATGAGGCCCGCGACGAGATTCTGTCTCTCCTCCAGTACCTGAAGGATAACTCGCACTCTGCCACCGTCAACGTTCAGCAGAGCCAGGTTCCATCGCTCATTGGCCAGGGTGGTAAGGCTCTGGATGAGCTCCGCGAGCTCACCGGCGCCAAGATTGACGTCCCCGGCTCCCGTGACGCTAAGAGCGCTACTGGCCTTGTTGAGATCCAGATCAAGGGAACCAAGAGCCAAGTCGCCGCTGCCAAGAAGTTGATTGAGGAGAAGAAGGCTGTCTTCGACGACACCGTCTCCAAGACGGTCGAGATCGAGAAGAAGCACCACCGTACCCTGATCGGTGCCGGAGGTACGTTCATTCCTTTGTTCACATAAAGACCATAACTGACAAACAATCTAGGCTCCAACCTGCGCGACATCATTGTCAAGGCGGGTGGCTCAGACGACCGTCGTGAACTTGCACGCACTGTGCAGTTCCCCCGCGCTGAGGAGGATGGTAACAAGATCAAGGTGGAGGGCAACAAGGCCGTCGTCGACAAGATTATCGCCGCCATGCTCGAGGTCGTCGCCACCCGCGAAGCGCAGACCACCACCATCATCGACGTTCCCACTGCCCAGCACCGCACCCTGATCGGCCGCGGCGGTGACGCCAAGAAGGCACTCGAGTCTCAGTTCAAGGTTTCTCTCGACGTTCCCGCGCGCGACTCCGGCAAGACCGGAATCAAGATCTCTGGTCTCCCCGCCGACGTCGCCAAGGCAGCAGAACACATCACCGAGCTGACCAAGCAGGAGGAGGGCGAGACCATCATGGTGCCCAGACAATACCACCACGCCGCCGCGAACGGAGGCCAGCTCTTCCACGTCCTCAAGCGTGAGCACGGCGTCACCGTCGACCACGCAGGACAGAAGCTCCCCGCCAAGCCATCTGCAAAGAAAGCTTCTGCGAACGACGCGCCGCTGCCTTTGATCACGGATGCTCAGGACGAGGGTGACGACGCACACACCTTCCACACTGTCGCGTGCACGCCGGTGGAGATCGAGGGCGAGATCCCATGGGTGCTGCGCGGTGACGCGGAGGCGGTTGCGAAGGCCAAGGCTGCTGTCGCTGCGGCGATTGAGCAGGCGCAGAAGACTACTACGACGGGATACCTGGGCCTGCCGGACCCAAGGCTGTACCGTTACGTTATTGGCCAGGGCGGACAGAAGGTCAATGCTATTAGGCAGCAGTCTGGGTGCACTATTGATGTGCCCAAGAGTGGAGAGGGGAGGGATGCGATTGAGATTTGTGGGAGTGAGGAGGGGGTTGAGATTGCGAGGGATTTGATCTTGAAGGCTGTGCAGGAGGGGGCTACGCAGTCGGTTAATAGGCGCGGATAGAGTTGTGCGGGGATGACTACAAGGAGAGGATGTTTAGTGGTGAGCGGTTGATTGTAAGAGAGCCAGAAAAAGCTCGAGATGCATTTGGAGCTGGTGGGGGGAACTGGTTAAGGGGGTGCAGGAAGGGGTTTCGGGGGAGCACAAAAAATGACTTCAGTAGATAACTTTTTAAATCACGGCGGCATGAGGTGTATTTTCTAAAAATTGTTCTTGAAAAGCCTTATACGCAATTATAATCATAAAATTAAGCTAGCATTTGGTTATAATTCAAAAACATTCTCCAATTTCGCAAATGAAAAGTTGAAAGACGTCGGAATAAGATATCTGAATCACATGATCCGTGCGCACTAGGGTAGGATCAATAATTTTCCATGATAACCAATCGGACCCCAACTAACCTCACTCAACGAGGCGTTGATTTTTTGAAATTCTACATTTATTCCGCATTTTACGCTGCACTTGCACATACTTATTGCGTATCGCTGCACGCATATTTACCTAAGCAGCCAGCGTATTATTTGCGCCTCATAAACAGAAACCCGCGGCCGACTGGGCCCGGACGAGGAAGACCCTTGCACCCTTGTCACCCCGCCTCACACGCAGCGGTTGATGGGAAACGGATACCAGATGGCGTCCTTCAATATGGTCACCCGGATCGACGGGACCGAGGGATTCAACTCGCAGTCTATTGAGGAGCGGAATTTCCAAGCTGCGCTGATCATGACGGAGTGCCATTTCACGAGGAAACCGCCCATTGGGCGAAAGACGGTGAATATGACACTGGCGACGATCAAGAGGACGATGGAGAAGACTCTTAATGTTTCCGAGATTAGGTATGGCTTTTGGGGGCTTTTATTTTGGGCCAGGACTGTTGCTAATGCGTGGATTACAGAGAAGTGCTGGCGAAAAACGTGGATATCTGGATGAGGTTGCAACTTGTGTTTTACGCAGCGATACCGAGGCTTGGAGCGAGATCATTACAGGAAACTTATTCCGAGACAGCGCCACGAAATGTCGATATACCCGAAAGCAGCACGCTCATTGCGGAGAACCATGCAACGTTGCTGGAGGACCTGACCTTACTTAACAACCTCCTTGTGATCGCCAGGAATATGCTGGCCATAAAAGAGGTGGCGCAGGATATATGCTCTACTGTGCAGTTGGACAAGCAAATCACAAAGCTCATCGTGCTCGGCGTCAATGTTACGAGCAAGGGGTATGATGGAGAGAATGTGGACAACCATACGCGGGGCAAACTGAACGAGATCACCGAACTTTACAAGAAGCTCCTTGTGACCTGTCTACAGTTTCTGCACAATATGACGATGGGAAATGATCGGTTGAAGATGGTGTTCTGGTTTGATATGCTGTTCGACAACGACCTTCACAATGATGCCATCCATGGATTGCCAAACGACGGCCTCCGCGTGGATGTTGTGTATGAAGAAGTCAAGAACTGGCTTAAAAGGAATTCACAAAAGTCGCCTGCGGCACAAGTTCTTCTAGCAAAATATACCGAGGATGTGCCTTTAGGCCATAATGGTGGACCACTCCCTCCTGACTTCTGGGGCGACGATAACAAGGCCGAAATAGCCTCTGTAAACAGCGAGTTGTCGCAGCAGCCTACGACGGTGCCGGTATGGTCGGAGCAGGCACCAACGAAGGCTGAACAGGACCGCATGTATGGTAGGGTCTCTCATGAGATTGATGTTTGGTGGAAGCGAGTTCGAGACGCGAACTACGACAACTGGGTCGTGCCGATGGAGACAGTTGAGGGTGCGATAGCTCGTGCGCAATCATGCAAAGACAATGCGATGACTCGCTATATCCCGAGGGTTGAGCAAGATGAAGATCTAGAATTCGATCATAGGGAGGTATACGACGAGGAGCCCGAAGAAGAGGTCCACCACGAAGAAGGTGGAGGTGATGGGTATTCTACGCATGCCGATGATGGACATGTGGAAGGCGAAGAGGAGGAGGAGGAAGATGACGATGACTCTTATGTCGAAGGGTCGTTGCGCGGTTTACTGACCGAGATACCAAACATTCTCGACACAAAGCAAATCGAGGCCCTACACATGACTGTCAAAGCATGTATCGTCGATGCTATGGGTTCCGGCCTAACAAAATCTGGAGAGAATTTGCAAAAGACCAGGTGCAAGATGTTCTTGGCGCTGGACTGTGGCAAGAATCTTCTCCGAGAGATGCTTGTCCTTATCGCAGTATGGGAGCAGGCTGAGTCGCAGTTTATTTTCCAAATCACAGCTCAGATCATCGAGTCCTTCCACCACAACGCCCTGCTGCCATACGCCTGGAACTCTCTGCGCATACTGAAAGATATTGTATCTCCAGCACAGACGATCCTGCTTCGCCTGATCAACTACATGTTCCGCGCCCGCAAGAACACCACTATCTATTCTGATGTCAAGGATTTCAACCGTGATGCGAAGCTCATCCACTTCCTCTACAACTACTTCCGCTGCCGTGTCGTCCCCGACTGCATCGCTCTCATTTACGCTCAGGCACAAATTCGCGGAAACCGCTCGCACCCACAAGACTTCCCAGTTGACCTCTGGGATATGGAACGCTCCAAGGACGGTTTGGCACAGTACCTCGATTTTATCTACGTCATCGCCGATATCCCGGAGATGCGTCCCCTGCTCATCGAGTGGGAAACGACATACGAACTCATTGCTCTACTCAATGCGCTCGAAGCCGGAGTAGCCAGGAAACCGCTCGCGGAGCTGAAACGAACCACTCCTGCAGCGCGTGGGAACAACGCAGACGCAAGCAGCGCCGAAGGCGACAAGAACTACGACCCTTCGCAGCCCCAGCCTCCGCTCGAGAACGTGCAGCCTGGCCCACCACCTCTTCACGACACCCCCCACAAGTTCCCGTGGAGGG
The DNA here is from genome assembly GCA_000750815.1 of Pseudogymnoascus sp. VKM F-4516 (FW-969). Taxonomy (NCBI): domain Eukaryota; kingdom Fungi; phylum Ascomycota; class Leotiomycetes; order Thelebolales; family Thelebolaceae; genus Pseudogymnoascus; species Pseudogymnoascus sp. VKM F-4516 (FW-969). The sequence goes on along the minus strand of JPJZ01000919.1, from coordinate 44,084 downwards.
GCATCAAAGTGCAAATCCTCATCATCCTCACATCCCTCGTGGCGCCGTCCAACGGACGCTCCGGACCTGGAAACCCCGTCGTGCAGAAGCAGATTCTCAACTATGGCGGCATCATGGCGCTGCTGAACTGCTGCGTGTATGATGGACACAATGAGTACCTGAAGGAGCGGGCGACGCTGTGTATCAAGTGGGTGATGGAGGGATGCATGGAGGCGCAGGACTTTGTGCGTGAGCTGAGTCCGCTGAAGAACCAGAAGCAGGATGTGGAGATGGTTAGGTCGAAGGGGGTGGATCAGGTTGGGCCTGTTGGCGCAGAGGATGTGGTGGCGCAGCCGGCAGCACCGCAGCCATCGGCAAACGAGAAGTATGAGTTGGATAGGTTGTCGAGGATGGCGGATGCAGTGGAGAAGATGAGGATTGCGAATATCGCTGCGGCGAAGAAGTAATAGAAATTGCGACTTTATGCCAGGATCTGGGAAGGGGGAATGTTGGAAATGATGTTCGATTTTAGCATAGCGAGGCGTTTTATGAGGGGGTGGCAGGATATGACATGTGGCAAGTTATGACGGGGTAAGAGTTGGGTAAACACATGGATGGCGTTACAAAACAGATCGGTCATATAAGAGGCTATTAGACTACTGTAAATATCATCATAATACTCTCATGCCGTCGTTATTTGCGCTCTCTCCGCCCCCATTTTCCCCATAGGCCCTTAGAACCTGCCTACCACTTAGCCCGCTCCTTCAATTTTTCATTCTGGATCACCTCAATCCAGTATCCGTCTGGGTCTAACAGGAAGGCCACATTCTTCATTCTGCCCTCTGTAAGCCTCTTCTTCCACGTGGCGCCCACCTCATCAAATCGTGCACACGCCGCATCGAGATCATCAACGGAGACGCAGATGTGTCCGAAACCCTGAGGCTCGGCATTTCCGTTGTGGTAGCTGAACGCCTCGTCGGACTCTGTGCCGTAGTTCCAGGTCAATTCGAGCAGGCCCTCGCGCTGTGCATCCTTGGCGCTGTTGGGGTAGCCAAGGAAATACAGATTGAACTTCGCATCTGGGTTCTCGATGGTGCGCAGGAGTGACATGCCGAGGATCTCTTGGTAGAAGAGCAGCGAGCTTGAAGAGGACTTGACGCGGATCATGGTGTGGTTCATGACATATGTCTCAACGTCCGTGGTCTTGACGTCCACCGTCTCCTCGACGGGTATCTGTCCAATAATCTCAACCCAGTATCCGTCTGGGTCGCGGACAAATGCAATGTTCCTCATTCGGCCATCAGTCAGCTTCTTTTGGAACGTGTATCCAGCATCCTCAAGGCGTTGACACGCTGCCTGGATGTGGTCGACGCTAATACACAGGTGGCCAAAGCCACGGTGTGGCTCCTCGTTTCCGTTGTTGGACTTGTAGTTGGGATCGTTCTCAGTGCCATAGTTGTGTGTTAGCTCGACGAGGCCTTCGCGGTCAGACCACACGTTTCCGTGGCTTCTGGCCTTGGGGCTGTCGTAGCCGAAGAAGTAGAGGTCGAATTTAGATTCAGGCTGCTCAATCTTCTTGATCAATTTCATGCCGATAAATTCATAGAATTTGGCTACGGCGGCAGTCAGCTAAGGGCGGTTTGAGAGCGGTTGGGTGGTGGAAGGGGTCCCTTACTGGACACTTTGGGGTCCTTCACACGAAGCCTGGAGAATGTTAGTGCTGCCAGAGACGAGGGATGAGACGCACATACATCGTGTGATTGAATTTGTAAGACTCCGTTTTGGATGCCATAGTTGCGAGTGACCTGCTGTCTTGCTTCGCTTTTAGCAACTCCAATACCCTCCTCCGCGCTCAAGGTGGGGGGTAATTTACCTGAGCTAACGACGCCGAATCTCGGGATTGGAAATCTAAAAGTCCTTTGCAGGGTCCTAAAAAGGGGCATACGTGAAGAGGGAACACAGAGAGAATAGCAAGTTGATAATTGAGAAACAAGAAAGTTTTAAAGCAGAAGAAACAGATAGTGCTCGAGCTTACAGATCAGCTCTCCAAATGACGTCTGACCCACAACCCCGCGCCGACGGGAGTTGCTCTTGTGGGGCGGACAACAGTGCGTGCTTGGGACACAGCGTTGCCACAAATTCCAGGCGCAAATCCATACGCCAGCTCAGCCATTCATGTAGACGGTATCCGTGTATGAAAGTTTATAAAGCTGTAAATATCAATCAGCTTTATTTTTATTCAACCTCAAATATACATAATAATGTCAAGTTCTGGTTCTTGTGGCCCATATGGAATAATCCAGACCAACCCCAATCGCTTATCGGCAGGCCGCTCGGTCGCAACTTCGTTATCGTGAGCATCGACCAAATCTGCCTCGGGAGCATTGATTGCTCATTGCTCACCAGCGTGAGACATCAATCAACCACAACCAATCCGCCTTATGACTTCCACATGCCGAGTCACCACCATCGCGACACCCTGACACACCTCTCAGTGCCATAGTATGCAGCACAATCCTCCCCCTGGCACGCTTCATCCTCTAACCACACCTCTTGTGTCCAGATCCGAAACTCGTCGGCACTACATACCACTACGATTACCTCACACACGATGCTCCTCACCAAACCGCTCACGACCCTCCTCTCCTCCTCCCTCTCGCCTCCAGTCTCAACTCTCTTACTCCTCACACCAACCGGCCACATCCTCTCTGCAGCCTCCGCGCTCCCGTCCTCTGTCCTTCGCGCGCGCGCAACCCTCGCCCTTCAAATATGGGGCCTCTACGCCTCCAACCCTTCCGCCCTCTCCGATGCACTCCCTAGCACACCTACCAACCCTGAAAACCCAGACACCACCGGTGACGATGCTAGCGAGAAGCCCCCAGCCGTTGCGAGCGTAGCCGTACATCTCTCCGCCGGGACACTTGTCATCCGCCAACTTAACTGCGGCCTCTTGGTATGCGGCCTTAGCAACCCACCTGCCGAGAGCGAGACGCCGGTGCATGCTGGTACCCCGACTGGATCGCAGCGTGGGGCGCGGCCGAATTATCAGGCGCAGCATTTTCTTGCGCCGGGGTCGCCGCTGGAAGGCGTGGCAAGCAGTGCCGTGAGCGACGCTGGGAGCGTGGGGACAGTAGGGAGGAGGGGGAACAGGGAGCTGGCTATTTTGAGGAAACGTGTTGAGGAGGTGGGAAGGTGGTTGGATGAGGAATTGGGAGGTTTTGCTATGAGTGAGGGCATTTGAAGAGAGCGTTAGGGATACGTTACGGCTGATATAAGAGCGGGCATCACGAGAGAGTGTATTGAGAGGTATTGTTTGAAGGACAGTTGGAGATACTACTGCAAGGCCGCGGGCGAGGTGAATCGGGGGGCGGCAACATTCTTGCCAGTTGTAAGGAAGGAAGGGGGCCAGCTGTTAACCTGCGGCGGGTTTGGCCACAGTACGCAAATGTGGGAGTGTACGATAATTACACCGCAAATACAGAAGCGCCCATTTGCGGCATAATTCTCAACGGGAATACAGCAATCTGCTTCATGGTGTACCTACATACCCTCATCGAATATCATTTTTAAGGTTATTGCCTTCATGGAGATAAATATATGCATACTACTGAGAACCAGGGCATATCTGTAGGCTGAGGCGTGAAATGTTAGGAGGGGGTTTGTGCTCAACTAAGTATAGTATTTGTTTGTCCTATTGTTATGAGGCAACATTACAGAGAAGCACTCTGCGCAACAAGATAGCAAAGCATGGTGGAGTATACAGCACAGTTATTCCTTAGCCCTCATTGCTATGACCCCAACCGGCACCTCAGTGCAGCCGGAATTCTCATAAACTATGAAGGGCCAATACGCCTGCTTTCCCAATACGCATAGCGGCCTCTACTTTGATGGCGGCGCTGGCCAACCATTTTCAAGCTGCGTAGCCCCATCCACGCTCGTCACCCAGCTGGGTTTTCTTGAAGTAAACGTCTCCACCTTTGGAGTCAACTTCTGTAGCGCATCGCCGTCTAAGATGCCCACCTTGATAACGACTATATCTGGCCTCATCGGCGTCATTGTCCACATCGTAGAGCTGCAGTTGCTGCAGAAATTGACAAATGCAGGATTTCCACTGCCGCCCACAGCCTCGTACACTTTCGGTTCCCCAGAGATGATAGTAAATGCAGACTTGGGAAATACTGCGTTTGTCGAATACGTGGACCCTGTCGACTTTCGACAGTTTGTACAGTGGCAGAGTCCCTATGAGCCGTGGTAAGATTTAGGCACTTATATGTACAAATTCTTAAATACTTACTAGTATATCTGGCTCCCCTTGCATCTCAATCTTAATCGCGCTGCATTTACAGCTTCCGGTATAGGTAGCTGCCATGTTGGGGAATGGTATCTCGAAGGGAATGTATTGCAGGTAAGGTCTCGGGGTGTCAGTAGGCAGTATATAGTAGTGGTTTTGAGGGTTTGCGAAGAAGATGTTATATAGAGTTGAAGAATATAAAAATATATAAGAAGTCTGGATTCTTCCTCTACCTTTTCAATTGCAACCACCTGTCCACATCTATCCTATTTTTAAATCAGCCGAAGGTATCCCTTGACACTAGTGCACGTCCGATTTTTAGATGCGCATCAATGCTGCTGACCGCTCACCGTTATAAACGACAGTGGGGAAAAGGTCAAAGAAGGAACAGGCAGCGGACAACTCTGCATGGCAGACCCACTTTAAGATTTCCACCAAGTAAATAAGTGCGGGAATTTCGACCATCAGTACTAAGATAGAAAGTTGAATGAATCCGCAAATCCTTCGGGATTCAGATAGCTAGAATAGAACTCTCAGCTTACAATTCAGGCAAGTATCAACTATCATTACTCATTTGAAAGTGAAAATGAAACATACGATTAGACAGAACAGAGGTTCGTCGAAATATAAGAAGTAGTCGTGCCCATACCATATCTGAGAACTATAACAAAGCTTTATTCATCAAAGGTTCTTTTTCCACAGACGCACAGCACAGCTTAAATGCCCAAATCTCAATAATATCTAATCCGTCACCATCAAATTTGGCAAAATGAAGCTTCTCCCTTCGCAGTGGATTTCACATTTTTGGCGGTCCTTGACTCCACAGGAGGCCTGATCCAGATTTCGTTTCCATATTTACAGCCCTATATGTATTAGTAATTTGTTAGACGCTTATTTTAGAGTATTTGTTCCGTGAACGCTCCGGGTCAAGGCCTGCTAATAAGGTACAACATTGCGGCATGGCAGCAGTTAGTTCTGCTCCTATATGTTCCACAAGGATTGGGTAGCAAACTCCTTCATCTGTCGCTTCTACTGTTATAATCAATTAAATCCATTCCGTCTATAAGTTATATAGTTTGTATTCTAGGTGTTATAACAACTTTGTATTGTGCTACTTATTTTTAATGTGTAGTCCTGCCCTCCCTTTTCGAGTAAACTATTCCCTCAAACAACCACCCAGTCTTCCGATAATCTTAAATGCCTCTTAAACCTCCAAACCGTCTAAACCTCACCCTCTTCGTCACCCTGACTCCGTAGCCCTTCTTCTACCACTTTCTTCCTTATGATGACATACTATCATATCTCTTCAAAGTCAACAGACGTCACTTCAGCTCGCTTATGAACCCCTTAATAGCGCGACATTCATCCTGTGTCAGGCTAATTCCAAAGTCTTTTTCTAACGTCGATATCCTTTCAACTTCAGTCTCAATTCTCCTGACAAGCTCCTTCTTTTGTCCAAACTGAAACTTCAGCTGGTCTCGGATAAGAAGCACAGTCCCTGATAGCTTTTTCGACTCATCTAGATCGATGTCTTCACTTAACAGGAAGCGTTGTGCAACAACAACCTCGGACCACAAGCTTTTCGTTATCGCGTAATGGTTTAGGACCTCAAAGTCTGCAGGGAAAATTTCAACGTCCGGAAAATGATAGATCTCTTGCCAGTTTCCGGGTTCCATAGAGTGCGAGTACACCCAAACCGTTTGGCCTGGATCCGTGTGCTGAGAAAGCTTCTTTTTCTCTAGTTTCAATTGTTGACCAGGAAGTCCAGCACGAGGATTACCTGACTGGAGTGGAAGTGGGTAGCAGGGCCCATTAGCACCATAGCCTACGTCCACCAAGTACCTTGTGCCGCCAACTGTGACAACATTGGCCATGTGACTCCTACGGCGCAAAATCAGCTGTTAATTTATTTACTAAATTACATAGGGAAGGCAAGACTTACATGGCCCTCCAGCTTCCATCATATATGCCTCGAGTGGCATAGCTGATCCGGCATATTACACCCATAACCTGGAAGCCGAGACTTTTGAGTATTACACCGAAGAAAGTGTTGTTCTCGAGGCAATACCCCCCCCGACCTTTACCTACGATCTTGTCGAAAAGATCTTGATGATTGAGGGATATTCGTCTGTCGATGGAATAATGGAGGGAGAGAGTCTCGAATGGCACACATACCAACTGATTTTTTTGCAGATCTGTCAGAAAGGCGAAGGGATCACTGGGATGCTCGTGATAGGGGTAGCGGATACGCTCAAAGTAGAGACGCAGCTGGTCTGAGGAATAGGAAGGCATTCTGGCGAAGGCTGATCTAATTTGTCGTCGTCAAACTCCATACAATTGTTGGACGGTATGACAAAATTCGGGGAGTCGGATGACTAATTGTTGCATAACTAATTGTTGCATAACTATATGTTATACCTCCGGAATCTCTTCCTGTGGGTATTAAAAACCAGCTGCATATCATACGGTCAACCCCTTCTCATTTTAGGCTTTTTTTATCATCTCTTCCACATTATCCCCGCTATACTCCTACCTTTACACGAGTAAAGTAAGGTAATGTGCGTGGAAATTTAGAGCTCTGTTCGGATGTTATTGCTCGGATAAACCAGGCAATCGTTTAATTCTCCATTTAATAATTCCCAGCTTCTATAATTACCCCGATCACTCAACCCTTCTCGGGCTCAGTCTTTCTGTGTGGGTATTAAAAAACAGCTGCATATAACACTGCCGTCCCGTTTCTCATCTCAGGCATCTTCTTTCTATCATCCCCCACACATTATTCCCTTAAGACTCCTATGCTTGCCTTTCCCTCTTTTGCCTTTCAGCAACGCCGCTACAGTAGGTTTGAGAACGGCTACGGCGGCCCGACAAAATAGCCTCGAATCCTACGAACAACAAGGCAAGCCAACAAGCCAACAAGCCAACAAGCCAACAAGCCAACAAGCCAACAAGCCAATAAGCTAACAAACCAGCCAAGCCAACAAGCCAAGCCAACAAGCCAACAAGCTAACAACCCCTGAATGCCTTTCGCTTCAACTTAATTAAATTTGCTGCAGCTGTTCGGCATGAATAAAAACTGTATTGAGCGTGTAAATCAATTTTTACGAGTAATACGTCAAATGTGTAGCTTCCTCCATTACCACAAACTCCCCTGCGCCACTATCCCCTCGCTTCAACTTACCATGCTGCATATCAGTAGAGCAACAATGCGCCGTAAGTTTCCTTATATGTCTATAGTAAAATTGTAGTAAAAAAGTTTCCTCTAATATGGGAAAAGCACAGACTAGTAGGGAAGCTTATAGCGCCCTACGGTAGTGCATAGCCCTTACCCCGCCCCCGCCACCCGCCCCCGCCTTGCCGCTAAATAGCCCCCAACGAACATTCATTTGAAATCCATCGGAATTCCAACAACAGGGCGTTTTCTAAAACCGAAATACGAGGTGTGGTCTCTGGATTTGGTAGTCACAATTACCCCATATGCCACAGTCCCCCGTAGGTAGATTTCCTCTGTCAGTGCCAAGGGCGGGGGTAGGTTCCACGGATTCTTGCCTCCGTCGTTGTTGTTATTATGGACAGACTTCTGGGCTTAAGTTGCTCTACGATTGTAAGCTTACTTCTTCTTTCCGGCTTCCGTGGGGTGGAATGAGCCCGTAAAGTTGCCACACTTTTCAAGGCTCGGATAGAAGCTTATATGTGAATAATATAGTAGTACGCTTAGCTCGCCGCCTCCTGGCAGCGGCGAGATATCATCCTGCATATAGTATTATCGAGTTTGTGCGTGAACAACGGAAGTAATCCAAATGTGAGAGAGACTTACTGTTATTTTCCAGATTGTATTTAGCCACAACGGTACTCACAAAAACGCTGTATTTTTGTATTTTTGTATTTTTGTTAGCGTCTCTGGTGAAGTTTCCGTGTAAATTGGGAAGGAACGACTATCACTCCTCCCCAGGATACATATTGATTCCAAATATAACCGGCAGCTTACAGCTGTGCATGTAAACAAATCAAGTATGATACGGTCTCGCGGCAGGACCCTCTACCCGTCCCAGGAGGTCATTTTCTTACCTCCACTACTACTTCGTATCTTCTTTTCGGGACCACTCCCAGTCGTTATCTGTGAGTAATTGTTAAGACGAAGCTTGCTTAGTTTCTGGGTAAGAAGGCATGGAGACATAATAAGGCGAGTTAGGTGGCAAGGGAACTGAAGTACTGCATTGACGGGGCGAGGTTATTGAGTAACGAATCAAGAGCCCTCCATCCATAACTAGTAGAGCGATGGCAATTTGCAACAAAGTTTGCTCGCACATTTATACTCCTTTTAGCCTTAGGGTGATAGTACCAGCGACTGGCGATTGGATATGAGAATATAGTAGCGACATGGTATGCCATTTACCCAGATATGTTCAAAGAGACTCTTGCAGGTCCTACATTTGACCATCACCGTGAGGGGCATTGTACGTAAACTGTAGCATTAAGACATTTACAGTAGCAGCTTGAGATACTGTCACAAGTCTATTATTTTAACCGGCATTAATATCCATTGCATTTATCATATATTAACTACTCGGAATGTTCTGATACTGATATAGCCGGTTAAGAGCTATATAAAGTCCCCAAGAATCCTCTCCTAACCACCCTTCTGTATCATCTCAGATTCAACTTCTACAGAAACAACAACAAGAACAAACGAACAAAATTCTACCAACCCTTACCATCAACATGAAGCTCACAATCATCGCCGCTCTCGTCGCCGTGGCTGTTGCTGTTGCTGTCCCTGCCAATGAGGGCAGCGCCCCGGCCCCAGTTGAAGGCAGCATGGAAAAGCGCCAGAGTAATGGCTGCTTCAAATGCGTCAATGGCGAGACAACCTGCTGGACCTGTAACAGCGGCGGTTGCACGTACCTGCCCAGCAAGTGTTCATAATGTACGCATCCAAAACGTATGACTTGAATTTTCCAGCTTCTAATGACTGTCTAGCTTCATTTGTGAATATCTACCTCTCTAGATTGAGTTCACTTAACTGCACAACTCACTGCTTTTAAAGCATCTGTAAACGGGATGTTCAGATCTCGTTATATCATGAGTGAAGTGAAGGTTGGGGGGGTTAACAAATGATGAGATGGACTTCTTCCAATACAGATCTAGTACTACAAGCTATACCTAGAATAAAACAAGTTCATTGCAAAGGTGCTACTCATCATTCTTAGTAATAGCTAAGGTCCAAAGGCGGAAGTGAAAATTAATCATGTCGATATTCGCGTATCAATATCACTGTTACTTGAGGTTGTCCTGTTTCACAGACGGGAGGCTATTCATTAGCTTCGGTTACCGCCTCTAGCTCCCGCCGCAAGCCGTTACAGTGTTATAATATTGTCCGCACATGCGCAATTTGCGGGAGAGCTGTGCGTCGTTACAATTACCAGTGGCGTTGGATATATTACCAAGGGCCGAGAGATAACTCGTAGTCTACGCCCTGCATCAATAGGATCTACGTTATCAGAACCGTTGCACCGTGCCCCCTGCAAAGAGCCAAGAAAAACAATTCCAACAACTCTTGGTGGCGCATGAGAGATGCATAAGTCGACCAATTTGGGCCTAGCTCTACAGTGGTACTGTACAGCCTCATTCACCACAGTTTGACTTCGTATAAAGCATGTATTTTTTGGCAGCTCCCTATTTGGAACCCTGCGACTTCTAGTCGGCAAATATCAACGAGGTATGGACTCAACGTCGAAGAAAAGTTTGTTGCAGAGACTTGGTTTCGGGAAGAGTCGTCCATCGAAGAAAGAGACGGGAGAACTCTCAGCTACAGCGGTCAAATCTGCTACTTTATATACTCAACGACCTTCATCTGCTGCAACCAATAGTGCTGGACCTACGCTTCAGCTGGATACTTCTAGTATATCAATATCTGCCCAGAAAGCTATCAAAAAAGGTGCAAACCTTGGGCTACAAGAGCTCTACGCTCCTCCGTCAGGATTGACTCCAGCTGTGGATATCGTTTTCTTGCATGGCCTAACTGGTAATGCGTATAATACTTGGTATCACGACGCTTCTCAGATTCATTGGCCTAATAAGCTGCTTAAAGAGGACATACCTGACGCGCGCATTCTTACTTTTGGATACGATGCAGACGTTACAAATTGGTACAAGGCTGCGTCAGTTAACCGGATAGGTAATCATGCAGAGAGTTTGCTAGGCAGTGTGACGCGCTTCAGAGAACGCACCCAGTCTGAGAATCGCAAACTAATCTTTGTAGCACACAGTCTCGGAGGCCTAGTGGTAGAAAATGCTTTGGCGCTGTCTCGATCTAGTGCGGAGACGTATCTGCAAAGGTTAGAGGCCTGCACGATCGGACTAGCCTTCCTTGTAACACCTCACTTAGGCAGCGACAAGGCATCATGGGGTACATTTGGGGCTAAAATCTATAATGTCGTGGGCATAGCGAATACATCTATAATCGCTGTGCTCGAGCCAGATTCCGAGGTCTTGGCTACTATCCAAAAAAGATTCCATGAGGGAATCAGAATCAGGGAGAAAACTAACAAGCCTATTGGAATTACTTGCTTTCACGAAGAGTTGCCATATGGGAAATTAGGTCTAGTGAGTCTCTTATACCTTCCTTTTACCCTATGACAAACTTCTCACAGTTAACGGCAGATCGTGGACATGAAATCGGCTACGCTTCCTGGTTATCCGTGCTATAGCATTCATGCTACCCACACAGTACGTTCTCACTATATACGAGACGAATAATTAGCTAATCAGGAGCAATGGCAACAGGGAATGACTAAATTCGATGGCCCGGAAGACCAAGGATACATTAGTGTATGTGGCGAACTTGAGAGATGGACTCGAAGTGCTCGCGAAGAGCAGATGTTGTCTTCGGCCTTGCAAGAAGGTATGCATGCATAGTAGAATAAATCAAGTTTGGTAGCTTATATGTCTATACCTACAGAATGTCTTCGTAGTCTGTATTTTGATGGCCAAGACTCCCGCGAAGAAGAAATTGCCCAAGCTCTCCCCGAAACCTTCGATTGGATCTGGAAAGATGAATACTGCGACTTTCTAAGCTGGCTAAGGTACGGCCGTGGCATTTACTGGATTTCAGGGCGCCCTGCGTCAGGAAAGTCTACCATGATGAAACATCTTTTCAGTACAGCTCTTAAGAACGCCGAGAAAAACTTTAAAGATCAAGAAAGGCCTGTAATTATCGGGTACTTTCTTGATCGTAGTAAGGGGAATTTAAAGGTACGAACCCTCGAAGGTATTGCGCGGTCTCTTCTGTGGCAATTGTTAAAGCAATACCCGCATCGTTTTGACTACATTCTGCCTCTGTACAAAGAGATGAAGCGTTGTCGGCCTAGCACGGTCTGGAAGGCAAGCGAATTACACACAGCTCTAAAAGACACTATATCACACACCCCATCGCGCGCCATCTGGATTTTCCTTGATGCCCTAGACGAGTATGAAGGAGACACCGTGAATATCGCAGATTTCTGCAAGAATCTTTCAACTGTGGCATCCGAGAAGGTCCGAATCTGCGTTTCTAGCAGACCAGAGCCTGAAATTACCCATACGTTCAGATCGGAGCAGGTGCTAGAAATACAACGCCATACAGAAGAAGATGTTAAGAAATATATTACACACGAACTTCAACGAGTTGAACATATCTTAGACGAATCTACCCGGGATCGCATCATAGAGCAAATATCACTCCATGCCAACGGCTTATTCATGTGGGTCCGACTCGTAAGCCGAGAAATCGTTAAAGACTCGTTGTCGGGCACAAAAACTTCGAGCCTTCTTACCCGTGTAAATGGTCTACGTCAAGAGAGTTCAAGGAGAGAGATGAGCGACTTATACACACAGATATTAGGCCGAATAGACGACCCTAGGAAACGAAGAAAGGCAGAATTGATCCTTGCCATAGTAGCTTGCATGAATCGGAGTCTATGGTTAGACGAACTTAGGTTCATTCTCAAACTTCGCCCCAGTGAAGGTGAAGACGGCAACTTTGAGCGTCGTATAGATGCTTTAACTAGAGGCCTCCTACGCTATCAATCTCGGCGTCGCCATGGTAATGGAGTATTTGAGAGTCATATCGATGAAATGACTGGAGACCTATCGGGCTACCCTCCGCTTGAACCCTTCAAAGAAATGAATAATAGCTCTAGGAGACACAGTAACGCATTGACCGGAGGAAAATCTAGTGCGCGGTCTCGTCAAGTCATCTTCTCCCATGAAACCGTGTCTATCTTTATTCGTACCTTGGGGCATTCCCGGGATACTGATATTAGCGACGACCCAATTCTAAGGGCACACCAGCAAATTGCACAGGCTTGTATACATGTGCTTCAAGAATGCGAGGAATCTTCACTACTCAATCCTAACCAGACGTATATGGTTCAAACGTATATAGTTGAGGGCCTACTACAAGAACAAGAACAACAGAAAGAAGGCTTCCAAAATCGTTATCTATCGTCCTTCACAGCGGCTGATAGTCGCAGCCTGTTGGAATTTCGGCATTACTCCATCTTGAATTGGCTATATCATCTGAAAGAGGCTAAAATCAGAACCGCCGCCTTAAATGACAACATAATTAATCCCCCAGTAAGCAACGACACACTAATTCACTGGCGCCGGCTCTACCTTGCTAGGTTTTGGGAACAATCATCTGCCTCTACGCAAGGTCGTCATCCCGTAATGGCATCATTAGAGTTCCTTATTCTCTCAACTGTCCCCTTTTATGGACTCTTCTCCGAATCTATCCATCATGAACATGCAACGTTACAAAAACTCCTCAAGGAGTGGTTATTTGCTACAACAGCGCCTGAATCTCCAGAGGTCGATCTTTTTAAAAATGCCGATCCTTTTGTCTCCGTTCGGTATGCGCCTGGATATGTACTTCATATTCATTCGACCCATCTACTGGAGGCATCCCAGGACGAATTGCGATGCCTACCGATTGTCTATAAAACTGACGGGGCATCTTGGTTTCGATTGTATGAGGCCTCAGCTCGTTTAGGCGTGGAAGTTGATCTTTATGATAATATTGAAATCTCCGACTGTGCTACGGTGTCCGATCGCGATCCATTCACAACTAACGTCACGATGGAGCTCCCAGTGGCCACATATTTTTCCCGCCTCATAGAGGGCAGAAAAATAACACCAATGTTTCTTCCATTCACTACTAGAACTTTCGTTCCTGTCTACGAACTGTTACAAGATATACGCGTCTTAACTCGCCATTACCTACAGCTTAAAGGGTGGGATCATGTCAAGCGTTGTGTTCGCAACGGCTATAGCCAAGATCGACTCAAACAAGATGTTTCTAAACCTACATTTGCAAGTCCTTTACACCATGCGGCATTCTATGGACTGAATATTCTCATTGGGTTGCTATGCGAGTGCGGAGCTAATGTCAACTATGTATCTAAAGAGGCCCCTTATGGCACTCCTCTTCTCGCTGCAATCTGGGGGGTAGAAATCCTTGACGACGGCTCTCTTGGGATCAAAACCATCTATGAGCTTTTTCGCCGCCGAGCAGATGCTAATTTACCTGGCAATGGTGGCAGCCTTGGAGTAATAACTCCTTTAAATGCTGCCGTTAAGCTTTACGTTGGTTACGAGAAACGAGTCGGTCTCCCACCATATAACATGAAAAGTGTTATAGAAATCCTCCTTGAAGAAGGAGCACAAGTGGATCCTGCTACAAGATCAATCGCTCGCTCGAGCTCAGTGCTACGAAAGTTCTTCAGCAACGGCGATTTTAGCTCTAATCATATATCTCGCTCGCTTTCCCCATTTTCTTCAACGCCGCCAATGACGATACCTCATAGTCGCCATTCCGCACACCCTGCGCATTCTCGGGGAGCCCCTAATGCTACAATTGGCGCATTATCTTCGTTTCATCTTCCCGGAGGATCAGCTGATCATCGACTTGCACTAAGCGCTCAGGATGAGTACATGGAGTTCTCACATTCGGTTTTTGGAAATCGCCGTTTTCTCACCACCGAAGACTTATCCAATAATATTACTCAATCTCGGCTACAAAAAGCGAAGCATCCAAGAAATGATACTACGGAGGACCGTGAAGAAACGACCGTGGCTTGAATTGTCGATCTGATCGTTACTACCGCCTACAAACGGATCACTTATACTTTTGGTCACATCGCCGCTAGGCAGGACGTTAAATTATCTGTAATCTGTAAAGACGGCGGATCTTGTCCCGGATATTGACATACCTTAGACCATCCGAGATGTTTTAGACCAAGGAGACGGGAAGGCGTTGCCATCCCTCGGGTTGTGCGGGTCGTCGTTTGACGATAGCTAAGCTTGTAAAAGAGCTTTACATGTCGCAGGAAAGAGTTTACAGTGCTTCAAACGTTATGCTGATTAGACATGTCTTTCTATATCACACTATGCAATCCCTAAGTTGGGTATGGTACATTATCTTACACATCTCCATCAACAATCCCTTATCTGCGTCCCAACTTCCACCTCGAGATCCGATCCTGGATCTCGGCCCAAGCAAGCTGCTTCCTCTTGACCCCGTTACCCTCCTCACCCTCCTGCAGCACCACCGTCGGCGCCCCGCTCCCCTGGCCTGGGTTTCTCACCAAGCCCTGGAGAACGTCCCTGGCGACTCTACGGAGGTCCTGCACGGTGAGCTGGTCAATCTTGTTGCACATTTCCTTTACGCCGACCTTGCTGCCGTGCACCTGAACCTGGCGTCCCAGGTCCTCAAGCTCCACCATCCGCGACTCGAGGTTCATGAGTAGACTCGAGCGCAGCTGGTTCTTGGCGCGGTTTACCTCGACCATTTGTAGGGCGCTGAAGCCGTTCTCGAGCGTCAGGGCCTGCAGTTCGCGGCACATCACGTCGAGCATCTGGACGACCTTGCTGGGGCTACAGCTAGAGGTGATGCCGAAGAGGCCGGAGTCGGTGTATGAGTGGTTGAAAGCGACACAGGACTCCACCCATCCGTGCTGGTTCAGGACGTTGGTGTACAGGCGTGAGTACATGCCCTTTCCTGGGCCTCCGGCTGAGAAGGAGCCGCCACCGCCTAGGAGAGTCTGGAGAGTTGCGAGGGCGTAGATATCGTCGGATGAGATGGGGAGGGCCTCAAAGGCGAGGTGGATGTGGGTAAGAGGAGGTAATGAAGGGTTGATCGGTGCTGGGAGGACGGGGAGCGCAACAAATCCTCCAGTGTATTTTGAAGGCGCTAGGATCTGCTCTGCCGAAGGGGGTAAAGACAGGTCTGAGAGAACAGAGGCTTGGTTGGGGGCGGAAGTTGAGAGGTTCTTTAGGAATGGAAGACGCGAAAGGAGAGTCGATGGTTGTTGAACTGGAGACGGCGGGGCCGACGCAGATTCGGAACTCGACGTGGAGCTCGTTTCCGAGGCAGAGTCGAGGGACGTTTCTGAACCTGTCCTGGACAGTTCCGGGGTATCCTCGCTCTTCATGTCCCCAAAGTATTGCTCAGTCAGCCTCACAGCCTCCTTGTGCTCGACACCTGCAAAGGCGACAACTATTCTTTCCGGCTTGAAGAAGGCCTTGCGGTATGCTTCGATAACACTTTTATCGATCTTGTCAAGCCTTTCCTTGGGGCATAGTAGGGGGTTGCCCAGAGTGTTGTCTTTGTATGCTGCCATGTGAACAAGCTCAGGGAGGATCAGCTCCGGCTTGGACCAAATCTCACCAATTTCGTATGATGCGGTTTCAAGCTGCTGCTGGACCTCTTCTTCCGTTATTAAGGGTTCCCGAATCGTCTCCGCCAGGAGCGCAACGGTTGTCGGAACAGCGGAGTTGAAGGTGGCGGACTGGTACATGAGCGATTCGCGCGAGGAGGCACACTGGATATTTCCACCCAGAGACTCCAATGCTTCCAACATTTCGTCGCTAGTACGCTTCGTCGTCGATTTGAAGGCCAATCTATCCATAATATGGCTTACGCCCCTCAAATGCTCATTCTCGTACCGAGAGCCGGCGTCAATATAGACACCAATGCCCGAGAAGTGGCCAGGCAAGGCCTCTGTAGCAACGCGGACTCCATTCGGTAGGGTCGTAATCTCATCTAGTTCCGCAGGGTCCTTCTAGCTGTCAGCGTCTGTATAAAGATGTTTGGCGCAACGGAGATCCGGGGAAAGGGTCTAACCTTTTGAATTGGCTCAACGACGGTGGCAAGGCTCCGCCGCGCTATTGAACTCGTCGCCGGGGTCGGTGCCTTCGCACACAATGGCAAGAGACGGCTGACCGCTCGAGATGACGGTGTTTTGATCATACTTGATGCTTGACTCTTGAGAATGGCCTTCTCGTGGCCCAAATAATTATCATGGGTAAGGGCACGGAATATGCCGGCCGAAGAAATATAAGTCACGTGCGCATTATGATATCATAGGTTGCGTTTCCCCCTGACAGAATCAGGCACAAGATATTTACCACTTCTAATACTTTAAATATATTCCAATAGAGTGTTCCCATTTAACTTACATCCGTCCGTCAATAAATCATAAATTCGCGGCCTTGTGCACTGCGAAGAGGCCAGGCGACATATATGGGTTTCAAACTCCTCAGTTAATTGGTATTTAGCGCTATGCAAAATGTAACTCCAGCCATCATACCGCCCCTTAAAACATAGAATTAAACCGAACTATTGGCCCTGCAGATGCTCCGCCTGTCCGTCCAAGCCATGTACCTAAAACGCCTATACCGACCGTTGCAAATGATATTATGCCCGCTGCGTCTCGTCCGTTCAAAAGTCCTCCCACATGGCCTCCTATGCCATGATAATGCCTTCTATGCCTCGTGTGATTGTACTGTGCGTAATGGCTGCCATGAAGCATTGTGATGTTTCACAGTACTGGCCCTGTGCTGTGTTGTATACAGTAGTAGTTTCGTGTCGTCCGATATGGCGGACTACTATGGCGAAGGAGTCAGCGACTCGACAACTGCGCCCATATTCGGCGTAGGTGTTTGCACTGCAACTCTGCGCCCGCCACTTCCGTCAAAAATAAATGGTCCTGCATCATTTCTAGGGGTCATTGGTCCGTCAACTCCGGACAGGACATCCGGGCTTCGATGTCCTGGGCTTGGCGTTCGTCGATCTGCACTTTCGTCATCGCTGCGGCGTTTTGAAGATGACCTTTTTGATCTCGCGATATCTATTGGGGCGCTCAACCCGTCCTGTTGACTTCTAGGTTCGCTCTCTCTACCCCGGTCGTTGATATCAAGATTATCCATGAGTTCTTCTGGTGAATAACCTCCCTGCACGCCATTGGAAACTGGCTCAACGTTGGTCGTCGGCACTTGGCTCAAAATCTGGGGTTCCGAGATTTCTGGGGGAGGGACAGGCTGCGGTTCCTGTTCTTCTCCCGAGGAGGCTTGGGGCACAGCACTGGCCTCCATATCTGACTCTTTAAGCTCCTCCCATTCGCCTTCTGTTGGTTCGTCCACGTCCGCGTCGAGGTCAGCAACTGCTCGACAATTGGGGCACACAAAGTGAGGCCAATGAGGGCCATTGATGATTCGCCGCACGCATTTATAATGCCATGTATGCGAGCATGGTGCAACGAAGAGGGATTGGCAGGGCTAGACTAAGAGTTAGACACCGTATAGATATACGTAGAGGTAAGAACTTACGGCAACAGCGCCCAAGCAGATAGAACAGTCCTGGGAGGATGTACCAGTCGTAGACTGTATCTGCTTTGCCATATTCCGCAGGCGTTGATGAGACGTAACACTGTATGCATGTTAGCTGTTGCCCTTTCCCATCTACCTGAGAGACAAACTTGAAACTATTTATGCCGGTCTGCCATGCCCTATTAACTTCAATTCGAATTTTCACACATCGGAATATCATTTCCTCGCCGCCCTTAAAGTCGATCCCCAACTGAACAATATCCCCATTCTTTACCGGAAACGGCTTGCTCTCCGTGCCTGGAGAGCTCAGCCTAACATGGTTTAGGAACGTCCCAGACGAGCTTTTCACGTCCTTGATAAACCATTCTCCGTCCTGTGCCCAGAATTCGCAATGTCTCCGACTGACTACCTTGGATTTAAAACCGACGGGCGCAGCAGTCGACAGATTAGCAGGCTGGTTGGGCTGTGTTTCTCGTTCAGAGTATCGTCCCACACGAATGATTTCCTTCCCCGTTGGTAGTGTGCGGCCCATGGGGCTGAATATCAACGACGGCCTCGGGGCACGAGCATCCTGGTGCTGGGAGAATCGGATCGTAGGCTTGCTCTCCGGGCCATGCAAGGATCCTGACGGAGGTGGGGAGCCATGAAGATGCGGGTCTGAGCCGCCGTTCATTTGTGAAATATCAGACCCCGCTTCTCGAATTGCAGCGCTGCCGGAGCGTGTCCGGACCATGGCCGGATCTTCTCGATTAGCGGCCAGATCTCGTTGGAGTATAGAGGAGGCCACACTTTGGCCGGTTACCGTTGTAGGCCAACCACTTCTTGCAAAGGCTGTATCGGGAGAGATTTGTATCGTAGGTGACTCGACAGAGGTTGCGGGATGGGCTGAGGGGTTGTCGGCAGTCACAACTGGTGCCAACGGCTCGAAACCAACAGTGTCGAACGAGGCTGAGGGCGGGGATGGGTTGCTGGTGGCTCGAGTCAACGGGGATTCAGATCTTGTGTCCGGTGACGATGCGGACGGGCTATCTCGCGTGTAGAGGTGGCTGTGGGTGTAGTTTCGAAGGTAACTTAGGCCGCGAAGTCGGCTGGTTCGTGTCGGCGATGCTGCAGAGGACTGAGGGGTCGTCGTTGCCAAAGTTGATGATGACGGGGTCGCATGAGTAAACATAGTTGGTACTTGCCAAACCGAGCGGCTCCCCGAAACGTCCAACGTCCACCACCAAGGTTTCGAAGGGACTTTAGGTATAGGCTCAACAAGCGTTCAAAGAGACCAAACCAAATCCTACTCTAAATAGAACAGGATACTAGAATTAGGTTGCGACAACGGTTATGTTGCAAAAATACCGCCAAAATTTACTAGAACATATGCGCTTTGGGGGAGGTTGGCAGTTGACGCCATGAAGTACTTCAGTATATTAGTACTTACTGCACAAATAGTGGCAGGTCGTCGTGGTGGCGATTCAAGAGGGGCGGGACACGCGCACTTGCACTGAATCGTCGAAGCTCGGCTGGCCGCCGGAACGGCCTTTAGTAACTGCGTGCGGCTGGGAATGTACAGTCCAAGGGTATTGAATATTGGATGTTGGATATACTTACTACAGGGTAGAACTTGAAGAGATGCCAAAGAAAAGCCCACGTAAATATGGAAGGATAATTGTTCTAATTGTTCTATTACTTGTGTATTACAAAGTGTTACCGTAACACGTCTAGAAATAAATGCCTTGCCTCTCGCCTCTCTCGATTTGTAACCTGATTACTCTCGTGTCTCTAATACTGTCCTGGTGTTCCTGCCACCCCGGAAGTCTGCTGGCCATATAAACCCTGTTCCTTTGCATAATCCGCCTTTCCCGTCCGACTATAGCCATAGCCTCCAGTTCCTCCCACATTTGCCTCGTTCACAAACGCATTTCCCGGCTTAGCCGAGTCCAAGGGATACACTGGTGCCTCATATGGAGGATTCATGTCGCGATCTCCATTCGCCTCAGTCTTCTTATTCCCAAGCTTCCAGAATCTCCACTTCGCCGGCGCTGACCCAGTCGTGTAGTTGTTCGCCGGGGATGGCCCGAATCGGCTCTCACGCTTGTGGTGCTTCCATAGCAGAATCTCCGCGAAGGCGCTTAGCAAGAAGAAGCCAATCGCGACAATCGACACAGCGAAGGCGACCTTCTCCAGCCGGCACACGGACCCGAGCTCTGGAAGGACTGTGACGCCGTCCTTGCCGCCAGGGGGCTTGGTCTTGGCGTCGCCCTTCCCGAAGGGTGTATCCACTTGCCCGGTGCAGCTCGAGACGCCGTGGCGCGTTTCCCAGGCGATGTAGGCGAAAGCACCAACGAAGGCGACGTCGAGGATGATGGCGAGGAAGGCGAACCAGCGGAAGCCGCCGAGGCAGCACAAGAGGAGGAGCGAAGCAGCCGTGTAGAGCGCGCCAGCGCCAGAGATGCCCTCGACGGAGCGCAGGTAGCCGGAGATAGGTAGGGAGTGATTAGAAAGTGTCGCGAGGTAGTAGGAATAGATCCCGAGGACGATGGCGCAGGCGCAGAACTGGACTGCGCGGAAGACCCATTGCAGGCTTTTGAGCGCGATGCCGGATTTCAAGCCCATAGTATGGAGTGGTGTGAGGCGGAGGATTTAAGAGGTATTTGCTCAGACGATGATACAACGATAATGGTGATTGAGGATGGATAGGTATGTTGTGCGCATGCGTAGCAGTTCAACGTTGTTTAATCATGTAAGGGGGATTCGTTGGCAGGAGTGAAGGTGGAATGTGAAGAGGTTGTTAAAAAGGCCGTTCCTTCTCTCTCATGTAAGGAGTAGAGAAAGAGCTTCTTCGCCATTCACCCCACATCCCGTGAGTGTTGCGCAAGCGTGTGTCGTATGGGCATCAGTCGACATCATAACCACATAAATGGAGTCCACCCCACTAGAACTACATATCCTCTCCTCCACCAACCTGACTAGTACCTGGGTTTCGCACCGCCCCTCGCTGTCTGGGCGAGAACTTTGCTGCCCCCACCAGGTCGCCCCATCAGTTTCGTCGCACTATTAGCGGAGCGCTCGTGGGTTCGCCGCATCGTTCGTGGTTTAGAGTGTTACTAGTGCATAGTCTAGAAGAGAACTGGTGGTTATTATGGTGAAGGTTCTCGGGAGTTTTCAAGGGATGATATCATACCGGACCAGATCGCCGCCGATCGAGATCGATGGAAACGCGTCAGCCAGTCGATCTGAGACCCCACATGGTGATCATTCATGTGACGATTTTTATGTGGCTGCCTTCTCCTACCTGCATGAAATTAATCCAGCTGTGAATACCTGCCACGTGAGAAAATAAAATATGCTACGGATGTGTCTACAGATTCTTTGATGCATCACTTATTTGAACTCTGTGAACCAGGTGCAAAATTATAATATTATGTCTGCCAAGGCTACAAAATATACTCGCATTTCGCGTCTGGCTGCGGGTACAGAACAGGTAAAATAAATTGAGCGAACGGCTCCAAAGCCGTAGTGCTTCGCATACCTGCCCCGGTATACCAGGGGAATCATCTCTTTAATTGGGCAATGAACCGCTCTACTTCTGTGGCATCGCCCGGCCTGCTCGCCTTCCCCCTCAGCTCCTCCAATATCTTCGCGTCTTTCATCTTGAAAGCTTCTTCTGCCGCCTGCTTAATCATACCACACTTTGTCCACATATCTACACGTTCTGTGCTATTTATCCCCGTGCACTTTGGGATAAAAACAGATGCCAACTTCGGATTGCCAGCTGATAGTAGAGAGTTGAAGAATGGTGTCCATCCAATAGGTGATTTCCGAGTGCTCGAGAGGGTCTCGATTTCTGACCACGCACGGGAGGCAATATGTGCCCGCAGTCTTATCCACCAGAAGGTCTTCTCGGCGAGCTTAAATTCACTCTGCACCTTCTTTGCCCGGCTCGTGTAACCGGACCGTAGCAGTCTAAAAATTGTCTCGTTTACTGACAGCCCAGTGTACGTCTCTTCAAGGTCGCGATCGAATGCCTCTTGCATCTTCAAAAGAGTCTGCGCCTCTTGTACAGACTTGAGGTCGAACATCGTGTCTTTGGAGTCACCCAGCAACTTGCCAGCCAGAGTAAGCTTATCAATAGCCCCTCTTGCGTCACGTTGAGTGAGAGCATCGTGAACGAAGACGTGCGCGCCATCAGTTCGACGATCATCTTGATAGTACAGGTCCTTTAGTAGCTCCATATCGTCTCCTTTTGCAGAGCTCTCGATCAACGCAGTTGCCACCGGCCGAGAACTGATAACACGGAAGAAAGAAGCCAACGGCAGCTTATTCTTAAGCTGAAGAAGGACAAAGAATATCAGGTCCGAATCACCACTTTCGATAGCCTTGTCGAGTGCGATCTCGTCTTCTTCCATACTGAGAAGCAAAGGAACTTGCTTGCCAGCGCGTGGCTCGTAATTGAGTAATTCTGTGGCGAGGCGGCCCCTACCCTCATCATAGGCAGCGCGTGCGATCTCCTCAAACGAGATGCCGCGCTTGTTGGCTAGCTTCTCTACAATGAGGCGGCAGATAGTAGCTTCGTCTTCGGAGGATACGCGGACTTTTTGGCTCGCCCAGTGCACGTAGATACGGTCAGTCGGGAGGCGAAGGTACGACGATATACGTAATGCTAGCAGATACTCTCGGCGATTAATGAGACGCTCAATAAGTTTCTCGGGCGTGAGGCGGAGAAACTGTTCGTAGGATAATGGAAGTCCCACAGAGTAGAAGCGTACAGCGTTGAGAACGCGGAGGATCTCGCACATTTCGACGAATTCATCGGAGTTGTAAATATCGACGACCGATTTGCCAAACGACGCAGCACGTAAAAGCTGCTTTTGCCAGTGGATACTAAACTCATGCCCAGAAGCTTTGACCTGTAAAATGCGT
This sequence comes from Pseudogymnoascus sp. VKM F-4516 (FW-969), assembly GCA_000750815.1. Lineage (NCBI taxonomy): Eukaryota > Fungi > Ascomycota > Leotiomycetes > Thelebolales > Thelebolaceae > Pseudogymnoascus > Pseudogymnoascus sp. VKM F-4516 (FW-969). The sequence continues at coordinate 21,256 of JPJZ01000919.1, read as the reverse complement.
TAGCTATAACGGCCTGAAAGCTTCGTTCGGGGTTCTTACGCATGCATCAACAGCCTCTACAAGGTTGGGCTTAATGAGTTGTATATTATCATCTGCTTTCGGTGACTGGTTTTCTAATTGCTGTACAGCATCGAGCAAGATTGACGCGGGTGACACAGTCCCAAATCGGAAAACCTCGTCTGTAACTTCGGGTACTTTTTGGAGGAAATCGCAAACGTCGTTGGTAATCAGACGAACACCGTCGTGGTCTAACATGTATTAGTTATGCCTCGGTACCAAAACAGAAACCGGGTTCATGAATACCTGCTATTGCGTGAACACGGCCATCGTAAAAAAACTTTGCAGCTGAGCCATTTGGCCCTATCAAGTGGACTTCGTCTTCCCAGGCAATTACTACAGCATCATTCCCACACCACAGAAGATCCACTGGGAGCGTCTTCGCTTTTGAGTCATGTTCGCTCAACCTGTTCTGGAAATCGCTGGTGATAACGTATGCCTTGCCGCTTTCTGTATATAAGGCTGCAAACTTTCCATTCGGCGACACGCTTATATGGATAAATGGGCCAATATCAAGCATCCGATCTTCAGACTCAGTGGCATCCACGACATATATAGTTTCGCCTATTGCCAGTAAAACTTCTACTGAGCGAGAGAGCGTATATGCTGGGGGTACTAGAGTCCAAGAGTGAACGACTCCGTCAGGAGGAACAGCTAAGAGCTTCGGCCTCGGTTCCTCATAACGAGAGACTGAAATTAGATGATTGTTTGATAGAAGAGCCACAAAACCGGTGGAATAGAATCTGCTTAAGCTTTAGCTCTAGTCAATGATGTTTGTCGACATACTCACCGGCAAGCAACTACGCCGAATTCTTCAGCCCCGTGGCCCAGTGAGAACTGGGAGAAGTCGCCTTGCAGGTTGTAATAACAGCGAACTGTTCCATCCTGGGTAATTACTAATAGTTTTTCATCCTCTGACCACCCAAGGCCTTTGATGGAGCCTTTGTCCCAGTTGATACGCCTAATGAGCTTTCCAGCACAACTATACACATCAATGCTTGATTTAGATGCTTGACTGCCACGGAAAGTATGCAATTTCGCCTCATCACGGTATAGAGCTATCGTAGCTGTTAGTATACGATAAAAGACGTGTGCCTGGCTAACCTGCAGGCAACCAGCCAAAGGATGCGGCGGGGTCGTAATAATAAAGGGGCAAATAGAACCAGCAGCAAGAAAGTGAAGTCCCCATAATTGAACATTGCAGAAATAGACATACCTATAGCACCGCCATAAGGGGCTCCTGCCACAATGTGGTTCTCAAGCTCAAGGTCCTGGTCGAACACTTCGGTGTACAGTTGGACCTTGCGATAGTACCTTTCCCCCAACCGTTCCCAGTCTGCAGTGGGATTCATCCTTGCAGCATCAACCTCATTCTGCACATTAACAAGCCAATTGTGTGTAGTCAACGTAGCATCCAAGCGCCCTGGATATCTACGCAAGTCTGAGGAATGATGATGAATTCACGTGCCGTGTTAGTGGTACCTGGTTGTCTTTGTCCATGCGCTTACGGCACTGGTATCCACCAATTTTCCGCGCGGCTATGCGGCCGCTCACCACCGAGGCGGACCACGATGGTGGCGCAACGCGATTTCCACCACAGGAACTCGTCATCAGGAAACGCGTATTTGCAAATTCTCGGTATTCCAAGGCGCTATTCCGTAATCGATACCGCCTACATAGGCAGTCCTTACCAAACAACCAAACTTTAGGCTCACTTAACACATAAACCACTTGGCCACTTTAGACTCTTTGTTTCAGTCATCGCGAAGGGTCCCGCCTGGGTCCAAGTGACATCGCTCAGTCCTGTCTACATATCAACTGCAGCCGCAGGTTTGCTGCAACCCTGAAAAGGTGCAATATGCGCCGAAGTTGTTTTAGTTAATGAAGTTGGATCGGAAATGAGCACAGGTGCAACCCTGAGCCGTCCGTCAAGCCGGCCGTTGTCTATGTATGGCGCCGGGCAAACTCCTCAAGGGGGAGGTTCGGATGCGAATGGCCATGGCGGAGCTGGCGACAATGGAAAGAAGCCACCTGCGCGAATATTCCAGCACATCGATGACCTGCTAAAGGCGAAGCCTGAAGTCAATGTACACGCCCCAATTCGACGACTTGTTCTCGATGCCGAGTCATACTCCAAACAGGCCGATACTCATATCGACTTTCGCCGACCAGATCTAGGCTTGCAGGACTACATAAAGGCTTCGATTATTGCCATCGACATTATACCGAGACACAAAGAATATCCCGATTTGAAGGCAGACCGTGGCGAACTCCACCGTCTCTACAGTGCTCTCCAGAAAAGGATATATTCCCAATATAATCGATTCGAGGAGGTCAAGGTGGCGATTAAGAAAAACAATGCTGAGAGTGGTATTCAACCTGGGTCGACGAATTCAGTTGCAAATGGAATAACTGGCGAAGGGCAGCATGCGCGGGTGGCTCCTGTTGCCCCCAAAAATGACACCCAAGGCGCGAAACAATCCGGCGATGACCGCAAGAGCCCTGCCCGTACAAAGCCTGTCGTCCATCCCAAACCAAATGCCTTGCTTGGAAAAGCAATCGGAAGTCATCAACGATCACAGAGCGAGCAAATAAAACGAGCTCCAACTGCTCACAACGAAGACCTTGAGAGCCGCTTTGCTAGGCTGCGCACAGTTAATGCACAGGGCTCAGACCTGCGGTCGAATTCACACCCAATACGCCCGTTTGTGAAGACGGGAGCAGAAATCTATGATGCGCGCTCAACATTACAGTCAAGCAAGTCTCCGGACAAACCGTCTGGACCTCGCGATATGCCGAAGTCTTTGTCGGGCCCCCCTCGACCTTCCAAGATAGCCATGGATGTCCTGATACCTGATATGCCCAGGCCGCCGGATGCTATCTACAGCCCTGACCGTACAAGCCTGGATACACGAAGTTTCCCACCCTCGAGAATTGCCCCCCGTCCAAGCTTGAGCGAATCACGGAAGCCCACCACGACACCAACGACCAGCCTTCCAACCCGCACAACCCCTAGTACGTCCACGGATTCGCTTCCTAATGGGCAGAAAGGATCTTCTCCGAGACCTCCTTTGGACCGTAAATTGTTCAATTCGACCACTGTCGTGGCCGACGATCTTGTCAATTATATGAAGCAGTATCGAATATTATTTGTCGACATTCGCTCGCGTTCACAGTTCGATAATGGCCATATCATGTCACAGTCTATTTTGTGCATTGAGCCTATAGCTTTGATAGAGGATATGTCGGCAAGCCAATTAGAGGAGAGGCTCGTTGTTTCGCCTGACAATGAAGCAGATTTGTTTCGAAAGCGTCAAAACTATGACTTTGTTGTCTATTACGACCAGTCATCTTCTTCAAACCTCTATGCTGACGAAACAAGCAATGTCGAAGAAATCCCACTGCGAGACTTTAGCAAGGCTGTTTTCGAATATGACTACAACAAGAAGTTAAAATGTCCACCCAAGTTATTGGTGGGCGGATTAGATTCTTGGGTGCAGCTAATGGGACCTGGTGCTTTGGCTACTTCGACTACTTTACAAGCTGTTACACCTCCTATTCCTCACCATGATTCACCTATGCGGGCAACATCAACTTCTTTGAGCTTAGAAAAGCAGTACCAATCCAGGCCACTTACCCAAGATGAAGAATCGAAGTGGCAGAAAAAACTCATGGAACCTTCAGATGACTTTGCTGGTCGCTTCCCAGACATCGACACTTTCGAAAAACGCGATCAGTCAAATACACCTAGGGCTCCTCAAAACAAAAGTATTGCCGAACAAAGCATGAGCGATTACTCATATGTCGATGCGCATGAGGCAGAGCTAAATTCTTTGGAATTCAGGGAACCAGCACGTCCCGCCCTCGCCTTGTCCAAACGAAGCTACCACGGCGTGTCAGAGAGTGTTTCTTCTGCTGTCGCACCCCAAAAATCCAGCCGGGGGTTGTCCGAAGTTGATTATATCTCCCCCCCAGTTTCAGCGAGCGGCAGAACCGGCCTCGACAATTTTGGTAACACTTGCTACATGAATTCAATTTTGCAAGCTTTCAGTGCGACTCCGTGGTTTGTAACATACCTTCTAGATGGCTCGATAGACAAGGCTGGGGCACCTCCTCGGAAGAAGGGGGAAGTGAGTGACCCACCACAATTGATGGTTAGAAACCTTGCTTTCTTAATACGACATCTTTGGAGCGGTCAATATAACTTCGTAAAACCGCAAACACTCAGGGTACGTTTGTCCTTGACGTCCTGGCTCACTATTAAATCCTAACCTCCAATAGAATTACATATATAGAATCTGCAACCGCGGCCATTCGAACTCTAGGGTTTTATTCGGTGGCCCGAACCAACAAGATGCCCAAGAGTTTCTGGACTTTCTTCTAAATATAATTGAAGATGAGACGAACCCTGGGCGAGATAGGCCCGAACCCCCGGCCTTAACAACAGCTCAAGAGCTGCAAATAAGAAACGAAGGCCATGCAGCAGAGATTAAGTTTCATCGGCTGAGATATACTGCTACACATCAATCACCGATCACCGACAGACTCCTTATTTGCACGATGAAGATCTTCAAATGCCAAGAATGTGGCTGGAAGACAACTAATCATAGTGACAACTCTCCATATATGAACGTCAGCATCCCAGACGGACGAGAGTCGAAACTGTCAGACTTACTAAGCCGAAGGTTTAGTAAGGAAGGGAAAGTGAAGGAGGTTTATGATGATGTGAAATGCGACAAATGTTTCGCTGTCCACGGCCGCAAGACGCGAAGGTCGGTGACGGAAGTGATTACAAGGCTTCCGGATACGCTTATTCTCGTTCTTGTCCGCCATACTGCGGATATCAGGAGGAACAATGCCCTTGTCACGTTCCCTCTCGATGACCTCAACATGGATGACTACTACTACGGCCTTTCAGATGCTGGCAAAGACAGGCCTGGCAAGAGATCTGCAACACATTACCGTTGCTATGCCGTGGTGCAACACCTGGGTGATAATTTGCACTCTGGGCACTATATTACTTTGGTTAGAGATCGAGAACGCTCGAGCCAATGGTGGGAATTCAGTGATCGAAGAATTCGTACGATTGATGCGTCAGTAACCCAATCCAGTAATTCATATATCATGTTTTACGAGCGCATCGAATAGCCGGGAACTTTATTAATGGAGGACACCTGTACAAACGAAGGGTATTGAATATTTGGGGTTTATTTTGCATGCATATATAGCCAGGGTGGAAACCAGCGACAGCATATGACGAGAGCAGGCGTTGATTGAAAGTTAATGAGATACCAATGCAATGATTTAAACCGTGCTGTAATTGAATCAGAGACTTCTGTAATTTGCTGATAGGTTTTGACGATATACGTAATTACGAGTAGAATAAGAATTAATTATGTTGCGAAATAAATATTTTAGTCTCGTGTTTAAATCGCGGCAAAATTTAATTCGACTACCTTTGCTCTTATATCACTTCCTATTCCAGGTCACCATCAGCATATTTTAATACCACTACGACAATGTCTGGAAAGGCCAGCAGCAGCACTCCCAAAAACTGGCCCTCTGACATCCCCTACCTCAAAACCCCAACCTATTCCCGCACCCTTAACCCCGTTCAACTCAAAGCGCTCCGCACACGCACCTCAACCGCTCAAGACAATCCCCAAACCCCCTTAGGCCCATGTCCTCTCGTGCGCATCACACCAATATCCAATCCCTCACATCCGGCAAATGGACAGAGTGGTTTGTTCGCAGCGAAAGAGCTTCCCCCAGGGTCCTTTATACTGCCCTATATTGGCGAAGTTCACGGCCAGGGAGCGGCGCACGAGGCGAGCGACTACGACCTGAGTCTTGATCGAGACACGGAACTGGCGGTGGATGCAGCGCAATGTGGGAACGAAGCTAGGTTTGTGAATGACTACCGCGGGGTGCCGGGTGTAGAAAAGCCCAATGCGGAGTTTCGAGAAGGGTGGGGTGGGAAAGAGCGGACCATGGGTGTTTGGGTATTACCTGCTGGGAAAGCGGGCAAAGGGAAGGGGATTAAGAAGGGGGAAGAAATCCTGGTGAGTTATGGGAGAGGGTTTTGGGGGGCACGGAAGGAGGTGGAGGAAGCAGACGGAGGAGCGGAACATGGGGCCACAGGTCAGCTGGATTAACGCCGAGGACGGACTGGCGATGACCGAAGTATAATACCCACAAACAATCATGTTACTTAGTTTGATAAGGAGAAGAGAAGGCTACGGGAACTGGAAGATGGGGGGCGTATTATTAGTGGGCCGAGGAATTGTGTCTACGTGGACTTGATTCAAGCTTGTGCCATTCTAAGGCAACAATGTTTTTGCGGAACTGATTGGAATATCGTATGCGGCCATGCTAATCTACTCCATGCCCTCCACGCTTCCTAACCATTGTCCGCCGCCCTTAAGTAAGGCATTCACATCCACGCCTGTCAAATACCGCTCACTAACCCCGACATTAATCCTCTGTGACAACAGCGACGCCAATTCTGCCTTTGCTCGTCCCATCTGATCTTTCGTCAACCCCCTCGCTTCCTTCTCTTTCCTTGCGCGCCCACCAACCTTCCCCTTCCTCTCAAAATCGTCACTGTCATAGTCCACACCCAGCTCCTCAGCCGCTTTGCGAGCCCACTCATCTCCTCTTTCGCCCTTAGACTTCGCTATTCCTGCGTCGGCAATCTTCTTTGCCAGCACGACACGCGGCCGCAATAGCGCCACGACGCGCCTATCAATGTCAAGTGTGCGGATTACACCGACTTTACCTGCTAGGCGGCGCAACGACTGCGCCTCTTCGGGTGCGCACAGCATAATACTAGTTCCCTTCGCTCCAGCACGCGCTGTGCGGCCAGAACGATGGACGTACATGTCTGCGGCACGGGGAAGATGGTAGTGGATGACCAATTCGACGGCCGGAAGATCGAGACCGCGCGCGGCGACGTCGGTGGCGACCATTAGAGTGGAAAATTTCTCGATAGATCGGAGACGAGCTTTCTGAGGCATGTTGGAGTGTAAAGTGACAGGGGAATAGTTGAGGTTGGCAAGGAGCGGGGTGAGGCGCTGGGCGGTGTGGATAGAATTTGTAAAGATGATGGTTTTAAGGTTGGGGTGGTGAAGGAGGAGGGTATAGAGATAAAGGTCCTGAAATTAAAGGTCAGCATGGTAAGACTTTAGGGTAGATAATTGCAAGCACTGATGGAGTTTGGGGATCGATACATACCTTTTCGGTGGCACCACATTCAATAACGCCCTCCTTAAGTCCCTCGGCCATCGCCGACGTCGCCACATCAATAAATTTAGGCTCCCCCTTAAACTGCAGCTTCTTCATCAGGTACTCCATGCCGTTATCTCCAAGCCTGCCTTTTCCTGATAGCTTTTGTTGCAGTCCTTTTTCCAGGGTTGCGGAAAAGACGAGGGTTTGTCTTGTGATGACATGCTCCTCTTCGTCGTCCGCGTCGTGGCGGTCCAACTTCGAGATAATCTCTTCAGCCTCCTTGAAATGCCCCTCCGTCAATAACCTATCCGCCTCATCGACAACGAGGAATTTCAACGTTTTAAGAGATTTTGAGAGCTCGATGCCTGAGCTCAAGACTTCCCACAGTCGGCCGGGCGTGCCGATGATGATATCGGCCCTTGCAAGCTGCCTCTGTTGCTTCTGTATCGCCAACCCTCCAGTTACTGTGGCTATGTACGGCGCATCAGATAACCCCTTGCAAAGCTTCGTAAGATGATCGGTCAGCTGATGAGCCAGTTCTCTCGTTGGCGAAAGGATTAAAGCTGTTGCGCTTCTCTGGGTCTTTCTATCTGCCACATCATCCTCCCGGCCTTCGTCATCCTCGAGCCATCTCTCGATAATAGGAATACCGAAGGCCAGCGTCTTACCAGAACCCGTAGAGGCCTTTCCGATAACATCGTTGCCAGATAATACCTCCGGAATAGCCTCTTGTTGGATCGGTGTTGGGGACTTGAAACCAATCTTTGCCAGGGCCGTAAGCATAGCTGGAGAAAGGTTAAGCTCTGCCCATTCAGACATATCTTCATCTTCAGCCTCGTCTTGAAGAGCAGCAAACACGTTGAGTGCTGGTTGTTGTTTCTCTGGTAGCTTCTTGTCTTTCGATTTCGTCGCAGAATCCTTGGCTTTTGCTGCTTTTTCTTTCTTGGTCTCCTTCTTCGGCTTTGCAACATTGCTATCGTCTGTCTTTGCATCTTCCGGCTTGGATTGTTGTTTGCCGTCCGCCTTTGCTGATTTAGGCGCTTTCGAATCGGCCTTCGCTTTCTTCGCTTTCGCCTTTGCATCCTTTGGCTTTGTCTTTGTCGCATCATCCGCAGTCGCATCTGGTACATCGTCGTCAAAGCCTTGGAACTCGCTATCGTCAATTGGAGTTTTTGTAACCTGAAATGTTAGCAAAAACCATGTAATAGCCCCCAGGATCCTCAAGTACTCACAAATTTTACTTGATTTCCGTCTCTAAGAACCTCAACATTGTCCACCTCATCTAACCCGAAGAAACCCTCGGCATCTTCGAACATATCGGGCATTTCGACTTCGTTCCATGGTAAAGAATCCAATGCGACAGGTACTTTCCTCACATCTGAACCTGCTCCTGCGGGCGCATAGCCGTCCTTGATGGTTTCAACCTTTTGCCGCTTCTTTGACCTCTGACTTGTAGTCGGCACAGGCCTGTCTCTCTTTGGCTTTTGGGGAGCCATATTTGAGAGTTGTAGTGCGATAATATCGCTGGTAGACAATGTCCCTCAAGGTAAAGATAATTTTGGCGGTGATAAGCATTTTCCGGAGGTTTTCACAAATCGCGGGGATATAATTCGCCGAGCACCTCAGCCTCGCAAGATTCTGACAAGGCTCTCTCACCCCACGTACGAGGAGCCCACTAACCACTCCAGACAACATATTTCTCAACCATGGGGAAATCTTCCAAAGACAAACGCGATGCCTATTACCGGCTAGCGAAGGAGCAAGGTTGGAGAGCAAGGAGTGCTTTTAAGCTCCTCCAACTGGACGAAGGTATGCATTCCTCGCACACAAATTGAACGTCACCTAACAAGGTATCTAGAATTCGACCTATTTCAAGATGTCACACGAGTTGTCGACCTGTGCGCTGCTCCTGGAAGTTGGAGTCAAGTATTATCTCGAGTATTAATTAAAGGGGAGAAGTTTGGGCGGGCAGCATGGGTGGATAAACAAGAAATAGCTCGCCAGGCATTCCTGCAACAATCAAAATCTCAGACGTCGCCGCTGGATTCCAGTACGGATTCAGCGAAGACAGCGACACAAGAACCAGCGAAACCGCTGAAAACAGATTCGGCCGCACAGCCTCCTAAGGACATCAAAATTGTCGCAATTGACCTCCAACCTATGGCCGCCCTCCAAGGCATTATTACCCTACGGGCTGACATCACCCACCCCGCCACGGTCCCGCTCTTACTCGACTCTCTTGGATCTGCTAAGGCTGACCTTGTACTGAGCGATGGAGCACCAGATGTTACGGGCCTCCACGACCTTGATATTTATGTTCAATCGCAACTCCTTTTTGCTGCATTGAACCTAGCACTTTGCGTCCTCCGCCCGGGAGGTAAATTCGTGGCCAAGATCTTCAGAGGAAGGGACGTGGATTTGCTCTACGCACAACTGAAACTCTTCTTTGAGACAGTTGTCGTTGCAAAGCCCAGGTCAAGCCGAGCAAGTAGTGTTGAGGCCTTTGTTGTGTGCCTAAACTTTCAGCCTCCGGAAGGGTATCATGCCAGTTTGTCGGAACCGCTGAATGTAGAACAACTCGAGACAATGGTTAACGCGAAGAGTGGAACAAAGGAATCCCTTGGAAACTCTACCAGTTCCACAACGACACGAGCGGATGGTGTCGTCGAAGTTGAGCCCAGCAGCGATCCGAATAGGTGGATAGCACCCTTCCTGGCCTGTGGAGATCTATCGTCCTTCGACGCTGATGCAACATATCATCTACCGAAAGATAGAATAACTCTTGACCCAGTCCAGCCACCGACAGCACCACCATATAAAAAAGCGTTAGAGAAGAGAAAAGAAGCTGGTGGAGCCTATGGAAAAACTACTTGATAGATATAATACAAAACAACGTTTAAACCGGCATGCCAGAACCCCTTCCCCTCTTGTTTAAGATTGCAAAACCATTCTCACCCTGTTTAAACTGAGACATTCCCATCTTTGCGTAGAATGCCTCTCCTTCTTTCAGGTTTGCCATGAGCATCACCCGTCGCAGATGCGGCCATGAAGCGAACTCCTCGTCGACACACTCCACCAGCCATGACCCGAGGCCCTTCCCCTGATGCTCTTCTAGAATGTACACATCTGTCAGGTACGCAAATGTAACCTCATCTGTAATTACCCGAGCAAAACCAATCTGAGGAGGATCACTGCGACCTGATAAAGAATCAGCTAGTGCTACATTACCATTATTACGATTTAAATAACTTACCCGCAAGCTCCGAGGATGATTCTGGCAGTGCATAGACCCCGAAACAGAGAGATTTGCTTAACATCTTCTTCAAATATCCAGGTTCCATGCCCCTAGCCCAATAGACGGCATCAGATTCAAACGCTGCATTGACAGCTTCGGGTTGGATAAGTTCAGGAGATGTGGAAATCATGTAGTTCTCCCGATACCAGGTTCCTTTACCCATGGTTCTTTGTGTCGGAACTATCGCTCTGATGTAGCGTTTCTTATTTTATTTCTTTATTTTAAAAATTGATGAATTCACCTTCTGCAAGCTTCCGTTCCACCACGTTTTAAGTTCACTCGGAGTCATTCTCACCGCCGACTCTACCCCGCCAACCCCTCTGTATTCTGCCCCACTTCACCGCTCGTCCCGCGCTATATTATCCACCACCACAAATATTTTTTTCTACTACAATAAACAGTCCCCCCCACCTTCGACTTTATTTCTTGATCTCAGTTTGGTCTGATCTATTTTGGAGATTTCTAGACCAAGACGATCAAGATGGATCAAGGACGATTTGTTGAGTTGCTGCAAAGCATTCAGATTCGTAAGTTTCCCTCTTTCTGCAGTTACCCCTCTATCGCGATGAGTTGTCGCTGCGACAGGCGTTGTTTACACTCGTCGTCGCCAAGTCCACATCCCGTCAACTTTTTCACCCTCCTTGACAGTCTTTCGTCGTTTCTCACTAACATATTCAGCCGACACCGAGAAGGTCAAGGCAGCTACCACCGAACTGCGCCAAACCTACTACCCCCACTCTGAGTCTCTGCTATGGCTCTTACAAATCCTCGCTTCTCACGACGTCCAGGCGATCCGCCAGCAAGCCGCTGTTGAAGCCCTGCGCCTCGTCCCCAAGCACTGGGCTTCGCTCTCTGGCCCCAAGCCCCAGATCCGCGAGTCGTTACTCAAGGCCGCTCTGAACGAACAGTCATCTCTTGTTCGCCATTCCACCGCCCGAGTGATCTCCGCTATTGCTGGCATCGACCTCGAAGATGGAGAATGGGTCGATCTCCCAGGCTTCCTCATGGAGGCCGCGAAGCAGCCACAAGTAGGGCACCGTGAGGTTGGAGTGTACATCCTCTTCACCCTTCTTGAAGTTGTTGGAGATGGATTCATCGACAAGCTACCTATCCTCTTCCAGCTCTTTTCCACAACCATCCGCGACCCAGAATCGCCCGAGGTCCGCATCAACACCATGCTTGCCCTCAGCCGCATTGCGATGCTCATCGACCCCGAGGAGGACAGCAAGTCCCTCAAATCTTTCCAGGATACTGTCCCATCAATGGTTGCTGTTCTCAAGTCAACCATCGACGACAACGACGAAGATCGCGCCATGCAAGCCTTTGAGGTGTTCCAGACTCTCCTAGGTTGCGAGTCGGCCCTCTTGGCCAACCACTTCAAGGACCTTGTCCAATTTATGATTGAACTCTCCGTCGAGAGGAGCATCACCGATGAGACTCGCTCGCAGGCTCTCTCGTACCTCATGCAGTGCGTCAAATACCGCCGCATGAAGGTTCAAGGCATCCAAGGAATGGGAGAACAACTCACCATCAAGGCTATGCAAATCGCAGCCGAGATGGAAGACGATGACGATGACGAGGATGAGATCACCCCTGCTCGCTCGGCGCTGTCCCTCCTCGATATCCTCGCAAGCAGCCTCCCACCCCGCCAGGTGATCGTTCCGCTGCTTACTTCCCTGCCACAATACTGCTCGAGCGAAGACCCAGCCCTCCGCAAGGCTGGTATTCTTTCCCTCGGCATGGTCGTGGAGGGCGCACCGGACTTCGTTGCCACCCAGCTTGAGCAAATCATGCCATTCATCCTCCAGCTGCTCAATGATTCGGACATCAATGTCCGTCAAGCTGCCCTTCACGGTGTTTCCCGCCTTGCGGAAGACCTTGCTCAGGACATGAGCCAGTCGCACGCGACTCTCCTCCCTGCTCTCCTGAAGAACCTTGACTCCGCTTCCGATAAGACTGATAAGATCAACACTGGTATCATCATCGGATCTTGCCTCGCCCTCGACTCTCTCGTAGACGGCATGGAGTCTGAGATCTCTTCTCAGTACATCTCGGATCTTGTCCCACGTATTGGCCGCCTCTTCGAGCACCCAGATTTCAAGGTCAAGGGTGCATCCGCAGGTGCTATGGGATCCATTGCCTCATCCGCAGAGGAGGCTTTCCTGCCGTACTTCGAGCAGACCATGAAGGCTCTGTCTCAGTATGTCACCATGAAGGACAGCGAGGAGGAGCTTGACCTTCGAGGAACTGTCTGCGATGCTATGGGCAGTATGGCATCTGCCGTGGGCGGTGTTGCTTTCCAGCCATACGTCCAGCCATTAATGTCTGCCTCGGAGGAAGCTCTCCACCTTGGACACCCACGCCTTCGTGAGACCTCCTACATTCTCTGGAGCACCATGTCGAAGCTTTACGAGAAGGAGTTTGCTCCATTCTTGGACGGCGTTGTCAAGGGCCTTCTGGAGTGCCTTGAGCAGGAGGAGTCTGATCTCGATGTTGAGCTTGGCGAGGAAGCCTCCGACCTCCTCGGTACTGAGGTTGTTGTTGCCGGCAAGAAGATCAAGGTCGTCCAACCCCAGACTGATGAAGATTCAATGGATGACGATGAGGACGATGATGATGACTGGGATGACCTCACTGCGGTCACTGCGGTTGCCCTCGAGAAGGAGATCGCCGTCGAAGTTATTGGTGATATCCTTTCCCACACCAAGGACCTCTACATTCCCCACCTCGAGAAGACCGTGGAGGCCGTCATGACACTGGTTGACCACTCTTACGAGGGCTGCCGTAAGGCCGCCATCGGCACTCTTTGGCGCGCATATGCCTGCCTCTGGGCTTTGATGGAGGACCACACCGGCAAGAAATGGACTCCTGGTATCCCATTGAAGGAGCAGCCAAGCCAGGAGCTCATCAAGCTCGGCGAGGTTGTTGCTGCTGCCACAATGACTGTTTGGGGCGATGAAGTTGACCGGTACGTTCTTTCCTTATTTAGTTTTGATTCCCCAATGGAAATGACGAACCACCATTACGTTAACCCAGCTCACTCAGATGCACAAGTTGCACTTGCTGAGAAAACGTATCAACATTCCGATCCATAATCTATTCATTCAAATTGTTCTATATAGTTTTGAAAGAATTATGCTGACAAGCACAGTGCCGTCGTTACCGACATCAACCGCAACATTGCCGCCACCCTCAAGCTTTGCGGCCCAGCTATCCTCACTCAGGGCAACATGCTCGAGCAAGTGACCACCATCCTTGCCGCGCTTGTCACTCGCCAGCACCCTTGCCAGATGGATATGGGTGATGACGAGGACCAGGAGGACGTCGGTGAGACTTCCGAGTACGACTGGCTTGCGGTTGATACCGCTCTCGATGTCGTGATCGGCCTCTCCGCCGCCCTCGGCTCCCAATTCGGCGAGCTCTGGAAGGTCTTCGAAAAGCCAGTCATGAAGCTTGCCTCCTCCCAAGAGGCCTTCGAGCGCTCCACCTCCATCGGCGTCATCGCCGAGTGCACCGCTCACATGGGCGCCGCCGTCACCCCCTCCACCGCCACCCTCCTTAAGCTCCTTCTCCACCGCCTCACAGACGAGGACCCCGAGTCGCGCTCCAACGCTGCCTACGCCACCGGTCTGCTCATCCAGCACTCCGAGGACGCCAACACCTACGGCCCCGCCTACCCGCAGATCCTGCACAAGCTCGAGCCGCTCCTCCAGACTGAGCGCGCTCGCACCCTTGACAACGCCGCCGGCTGCGTCAGCCGCATGATCACCGCCCACCCAGACAAGGTGCCTATCGGTGACGTGCTGCCAGTTCTTGCTGGTCTGCTGCCACTGAAGGAGGACTACGAGGAGAACGCCCCCATCTACAGCTGCATCGTTGGCCTGTACCAGGCTGGCAACTCGGTTGTCCAGGAGCTGACCCCTAAGCTGGTGCCTGTCTTCGCGGCAGTGTTGGGAGAGCCAAAGGAGCAGCTTGATGAGGAGACCAGGGCGAAGCTTGTGGAGACTGTGAAGTATATCGCGAAGCAGCAGCCGGCGCTGATCCAGGGACACGCAGTGTTGGCGGCCCTGTGAGTTATGATACCATGATGTGATGAGAGACTGCACCTGAGTTGGGTAGCGGACGTGAGAGTAGATAGATGAAAATGAGGGAGTTAGCCCGTAATCGACGAGAAATTTGATCATGTTATTGACTTCATGGCTACTATTTTTACCAGTGTAATTACGTGTGGACGGCTGGGTGATTGAGTAAGTGCAACTGTTCCAAGATGATATGGCATTAAATGCATGAATTCCAACATTGTCACAGACAACTCCAGATATCGATCACAGATTAGTAATGCCCTTAGCTATGGATCCCACCCAGGCTTCCTGCCAAGAGGTAGAAAACGCCTGTGGCATTCATATGATTCGGGGTGAATGAACAGCTGGAGAGACCGCTACCAAAAGCCAAACCCGTCTGTGGCATATTTAAATATGGAAGTGCATTTCTACTGTCGCATCGTTGCCGCCACCGAGCGTTTACTGTCACCACGCCCTTCCTGCCACCGCTATGTCTGCTGTTGACCCGATCTTCCGGCGCTTCAACTTCAGTTCATTCTTGTTGGATTGATGGGCACATCACTGGACTAGTCAGTGTTCGTGGCAGCAGACCTCGCCGGCTGTTGATACATTCGCTCGAGGTTTCTTGTTATGGGTTTCGTTTCGTCCGTCCGAGATGAGATTATATACGTAGTGTACGTCACGATAATTTGGAACCTTATGTCTTGGGATACGAAAGGTGGAAAATGGCGGACCTGAATGCACCCTGGCTGGTTATTTGTTTGTTTGGGGGGATGAGGTCGCCGTGAGCTATGATGCTGCAATATGCAGCTCAATAGAGAGTCGGAGAGAGGCACACGCTGATTTATGGGCTTGCAGTAGGTTGTGAGATAATTAGGCAGTTGACGTGGTGCCGCGTCTGAGTTTCTGTACTGCCAAAGACGTGAAGGTGAAGTCATCACAGATGTGAAAGGCGTAGTTTCTCCCTGAATATAACTGTGCCTGTACCTTTTATCCCAATATCGGCGACGCTGGTAACCACAGGGCCCGTCACAGGAAAGCAAAGATGCGAGGATTGGCATGGTAACCCTCATATCCGAATCCTCAGCAGATGGATATATAAACAATCCAAACCAGCCATCGAAAGCAGACCCGCATCAACAACAAGCGATACTAATTGATACCTATGTCGACTCGCTCCTGCTGAGACCAAAACCAAACCCAGACGGAGTTCTGTCTTTGCGCTGTATTGGGGCGCATGGAGGTATGTTGGGATTCGATTTCTCACTGCCATCTGTACTCCCACCACCGCTGCACCACTGCTGTTGTCGTTTGCATGCCGCTGTCGCTCTTTCCTGTCGCCGTGAGCTCTGGCACAACTATGCAGACAGAGCTATAGTTCTTGCCGACATAGATTCGGCATTGAAACTCCTGACCTTCCTGCAGAGACCGACGTAAAATCTGTTGCTATGTCTCTGATAGCACTGGCTTCGAATTTTCAGCCATGGAAAAGCAGATGCGAGTGTTATAGGAGAACATCCCCGAACTACTGCCCCTGTCCCACTCGCCCACTCCCACCGCATTTGTTTATGGTATCGGTGCTTTATGGCAGGAACACGGCCAATAAATAACCCCCTCAATATCCTCGGCTAGCCGGTCCATGCAAATGTAGTCTAATCAAACATTCCCACCGCCTGGTTCGCGGAGTCAAAACACCGCCGACGCCTATGGCGCCATACCGCCGGGTACGGAACCCCGTCCATCACCCGGCGCCACAGCCGCGCGGGAGAGCTTCAATTCTATCCTCGGTTGGAGGTGGATACAGATGGGACGCGATGGAGTGGATTGTGGCGTTTTATCCTCGGGGTGGAGTATTTTACAGGGTAATCTATTAACCGACAGCGACATTGTTGAGGTTGAAGTGAGAATTTGACGGGCAACTAATTGCAGGGGATGAAGTGGACCTCTCGCAGTGATAATCAATGCGTCTGGCTACGGTCTGTTGCATAGTAGAGTTGGATATAAAATTAATCAAGCAATGCTGATCGATAGCAGCGTCAACAATAATCTATGCCCTGTCCACCTGGCATAGGAAGTGGGCACCATTGGATCGGTATTGTCATACGGATCAACCAAGGCGACATCCCATGTGGTTATACGTCCCAAGAGGCTGACCAAACGCTTGCTGTCGCGGCTTAGCTGCTGTCGCAGGTCAGTTGCTGTCGCGGTTTTCTTGCTGTCGCTACTTCAGTTGCTGTCAAAGTTCAGTTGCTGTCGCTAACACACTACGCTGCTTTGCCTACCTAAGCATTCAAACATCTGTCCCCAGCAAGAATACGATAATCGTTGAATAAACCAACTTTACTTGTTCCAAGTTTCTCCCAATGAAGCGTGGCCAGTCTCGTTCTCGTCGTAAAAAACTTTTTGTATTCCGACGAGGCTATCCACCAGCTCAATATTCAATATTCAAGGGTGGCACGGACGGGAGATGACAAGCGGGCAATAAGCCACGGACAATGTGGGTCCGCGACCGCCTTATCGCAGCTATCGCAAAGTACGCTACCCCGCTATTCCAGCATGACGGGCGGGATTTGGGATCGGTACTGGGGGTAATGGTACTGGGGTGGTACTGACGACTACTGGTCTCCATCTGCCAGAATCGAGGTATCATGCAAGTCTAGAAATGAACACAATGATGGCGAAGTCTCCCGATGATTGCGACGATGCCGTGAAATGAAGCCGTCATAGACTTCGCTCCTCCGCCGGCAATGCACAACAAAGATATAATCGAAGCGTAATAGACCGGAGCCATAGCCGCTGCTTCGGTAGTGGACGCCGATGGCCGCAAGGAAAGGTATCCACAGGTAACGCACGTCACCGTTCCTACCCGCCCACGCCCTCTGTTGACAGGCCGTGACCTTGGGGGACATCCGTGCTGCCGGCGGCAATGTCCTCAACAGAAACCGCAACATACCGAACTGTAGCCATATCCATCTGTCCATCTGGGAACAATCTCCCAAAACTCCCGTCTGTCCCTTCCGAAATCTCTTCGTGATTTCCCTACTTGTTCCATTTCGAGGACGCCGGAGACCACAGAGAACGCAGAGAGCATCTCACGTGCTCTTGGTTCCCGGCTTCGAACACCCGCGTCCAATGAACATCCACCCATCATGGATGATACACACACTTGCCATGAGGGATACATCATCGACGCCCATCCATGCCTCATAACCATATGTACCGCGCCGTAACCACACCTCATCATAGCCTGATACCTGAAAGCTCCCATTATAATCCTACCCTTCCCACTGCAACTGCACTGCCCTTCCCCGCACCTGCCAGTATCCAACCAACCATCGGGTATCATCCACCACACCACCACCGGAGCAAGCACGACCTCGATCAACCGCCCACCACTCAACCCATTCTTCTCTCTAACTCATCCCGCCATTTATCGGAGCAGAAACCTAGAACAAAGGACAGCTTTGCATTTAAACTTTCCGTGAGAAATTTTCATATCAAGCCTACTCTACGACAACAGAGCGAGCAGCGAGGTTGTCTGGCATTGCGAATCGAGGGAATCAGGCCACTTTCGACACAAGAGAGTGCTGAAGCAACGGAGAATTGCTGAAGAGTGCTGAGCACAGAAGTTGCACGTTGCCGGTTAGAACGCGGGACTCCGGTATGTCTCCGATGTAGGGTGAGAGGTGGGGGATATGGATAGACATCTACGTGCTTCTGGCAACGAGGTTCTTTACATATCCCACGAGCTCTCACTGCCCCAATCTTCACTGCTTCAATCCCTCAGGTGCCTCATCACACCACCTCTCATCCCACAGCTCTCACAAAGCCCAAAGCTGACGCCTCTGACCCCCAGCTACCACCACATCCACAACCACCACCGACAAATCTCCCCTCACCACACCCACAATGTCCTCCTCCATAAAACAAGCCGCCGAATCGGCCCGCGCCAAATCCACCGAAGCCCTCGAATCCAGCAAACGCGCCGCCGAAAAAGCCATCTCCGACCCCCTCGCCGCCAAAAACTCCCTCTTCCAAGCCCCCGCCATGCGCGCCGCCCTCCCCTTCCTCAACGGCGGCCTCGCCGGCATGGTCGCCACAACCGCCATCCAGCCCATCGACATGGTCAAAGTGCGCCTCCAGCTCGCCGGCGAGGGCGCACGCACAGGACCCAAACCCAGCCCCGTGAAGATCGCAAGGGATATCATCGCTGCGGGTAAAGCGAGGGATTTGTATACGGGACTCAGCGCGGGTTTGCTGAGGCAGGCTGTGTATACCACGGCGCGCATGGGGTTTTTTGATACGTTCATGAAGGCGTTTTCGGCGCGTAGCGTGGCGGCGGGGAAGAAAGTCGGCTTCGCGGAGCGTGCGGCTGCGGGTCTGTCGGCGGGAGGGTTAGCGGCTATGATTGGGAACCCTGCCGACCTGGCGCTCATCCGTATGCAGTCTGATGGCCTCAAGCCGCTCGCTGAGCGGAAGAATTATAAATCCGTCATTGACGCGCTCGCGTCCATCGTGCGCGCCGAGGGCGTGGCGAGGTTGTGGGCTGGTGCGGCGCCGACGGTGGTGCGTGCTATGGCGCTGAATTTTGGACAGCTCGCGTTTTTTAGCGAGGCGAAGGCGAGGTTGAAGGGGACGGCTTTGCCGGCGACGGCGCAGGTGTTGACGGCGAGTGCGGTTGCTGGGTTCTTTGCGAGCGCGCTGTCGTTGCCGTTTGATTTTGTCAAGACGAGGTTGCAGAAGCAGGTTAGGGGCGCGGATGGCAAGATGCAGTATAAGTCCATGGTGGACTGCTTTAAGACTGTCGCGAGGGAGGAGGGCGTGTTGAGGTTCTATCGCGGTTTTGGGACATATTATGTTAGGATTGCGCCGCATGCGTAGGTTTTCCATAATTCTCTTTTTTGTTTGTTGGGGTCGTTCCGACGAGCCTTCGGTTGGTATTGGTATGATGGATGCTAATTGACAATGCAGGATGATCACCCTCCTCGTCGCGGATTACCTCGGCTTCCTCACCAAGTAAGGGGTTGGTTGAATTGATGACGGAGAGAAGGGGTAGATGATGGCGGTGAATGGAAATATGGCTGGTCCCCGTCCTTCCCCTTTACCCCGCCATCAAATAGGTGGTCATCGAAATAACTTTTTCGAATACCCCCTCAGGTTATGAGAAGAAAAAGACGGAAGTGGTAGAACCATTATCTTTTTTGACAGATTTTGTTTTTGATTGAAATGCGATTCGTTCCAAACCTTCATTTGACTTGGCTTTTCGTTTGTCCTTGCACGCTTAGCACGCGTTGCATGTGGTTTGCATGCATGCGTGTGTCGTGCGTGTGGTTCTTCCTTTTTTTGTTGCTTGCAATGAAAAGAATGGAGTGCGGATGGGGATAGATAGAAAGACAGACAGAGAGAGAGAATTGAAGTGCATACTTACAACCGACGTACCTACATGCATGGCGAGGTGAATATGGCTATTTCGGTCGTGTAGCTGTGTTCGTTCTCCTGAAGTTCACCTTGCATTGGACACGTTGCGTGCATCTGAGAGGCGTCGACCTACAGTATGTGCCAATACTGCAAGAGGAGAGAGATACAGCCGTGTCGTGAGAGAGCTGAATAGACCTCGCTTCCAGCCTCGCATCAATCAATCGACTGATCATATTTCTTCGTCTTCCCCGTCTGCCTTTGTTAGGCCTCATACATGCACCCGATACAGACGCATTTTGCTTAACCAACTGGACCATGGCGGTGTAAGCGGTCACGATTATTCGCGTAATTTTGGCGGGGGTGTTGGTGGGGGTGGGGTGTGCGGGTCATGTGATCTGGCCTGTCGATTCCGCGTGTGATATCTGGCTACGCGCGACCTGGGGATGAGGGTGTATATCGTGGATATGGAGGGAGTGTACTCGTACTACGTGCTTGCTTACCTGCCTGTTTGTCTGACTGCCAGTGGTGTCAGCATTTACGTATGTCTCGCTACCTGTTTCCGTAATCGCGTCTATCTCTCTAGATCCTACAAACGGCCGTCTATCCCCATCGTGTGTGGTCGCAGGTGGTACTCTATCTCGATGTATTATTTCCCCGGACATACCTCCGTGTATATCATCGGCATCGGCGATACGCAGGATATCTTATCTCCATGCCCTACCCCCTTTCCACGCCCGAGAATCAAAATTCGTCGCCCCTCCAAAAATTAAAAATAAAATACCGCCCCTCCACCCCCCTATCGGCGCTTTCGGTGCTCACGGCGAGGAAATAAACGCCCAACATCCGTTGTGTGTGACTGCAATGGGAGTGAAAGAAGCGGGTTAGGTGGGGGTGGATTAACCGTGGTGGATTGCGCCAAGATGCGTAGTGCAGGAGAGATGTCGGATCCGAATTCGAGCGAGAAAGAAGATCCGATCCGAGTTATGCCACACCTATCTGTTGTCTGGGATGATCGGATGGAGTCACGTGATATGTTTCAGATGCCTAAATGCTGGCGAAACGAAAACGAAGACGAGTGGTGGGATGGAGACACTTTACTCCGTTTATTTATACAGTACTACGGTAGATAGGTGGAATGGGGAAGCGAGGAGGGGCCAAGCTCGGACGCGAAGATGCGACTGGGCGGGGCGGGGCGGCG